>JAJEJO010000251.1:756371-835760 GCA_020662805.1 Glaucomys volans | reverse complement strand
ATAGATAGATAGATAGATAGATAGATAGATAGATAGATAGATAGATAAGTTTTGGTAATTTAGGGCTGGGGATATAGCTCAGTTGGTAGAGTGCTTGCCTGTCAAGCACAAGGCCCTAGGTTCAATCCCCAGCATTGCAACAACAACAACAACAAAAGTTTTGGTAATTTTGTGTTTACATCTATAATCCATTATTAATTTTTTTTTTATATAGTGTGAGGTTTAGGTTGAAAACAAGATCCATGAATTCCATGATTTTGTGTATTGATCTCTAGGTATTTCAAAACTACATATAGAAAAGATAATTCTTTCTTCATTTAACCACCTTTGTACCTCAGTCAAAAATTTGGTAGGGTTAGTGAGGCCCTAAGCAACTCAGTGAGACCCTGTCTCTAAATAAAATACAAAATAGGGCTGGGAGTGTGGCTCAGTGGTGGAGTGCCGCTGGGTTCAATCCCCAGTACCAAAAAAAAAAAAATCGGTAGGCCCTATTTGTGTGGATGTTTCTATACTTTTCATTCTGTTTCATTGATCTGTTGTATTCCTTTGCCAGTCCCACATTATACTGATAACTGTAAATTTGTAGTAAGTCTTAAAAGAAGACAGTGATTCTTAGAGCCTTATTTTCGTTTTTCAAAGTTGATTTGATAAGTCTAGTTTATTTGTTACCTGTTTTTTCTTCTTTTTTGAGATGTGATCTCATTATGTTGCCCAGGACTACCTTTGAACTCTGGGCTTTGGTGATTTCTCCAACCTCATCTTCACAAGTAACTAGGACTATGGCATGTGCCCCAACCCCTGACTGAATTTTTAAATCTTATCTGATAATTTTTGTCTTTCACCTGGATGATTTTATTTCATTTATACTTCATCAGTCATAATTCAGTTTAAATCTCCTGTCCCCCGGATTCTTGTGTTCTGGGTTGTTGTTTTTTTTTGTTTGTTTGTTTGGTAACAGGGATTGAATGCAGAGGCATTTAACCACTGAATCACATCCCCAGGCCTTTTTATTTTTTATTTTGAGGCTGGCTTTGAACTTAGGATCCTTCTGTCTCAGTCTCCTGAGCCTTTGGGATTATAGGCGTCTGCCACTGCGCCCAGCTGTTTTGGAACTTTTTGAAAAAAAAAAATTTGCCATTCTTTTGTATTTTTTTTTCTTTCTAGTTTGGAAATACATACTATTGTGTTCTATAGTTAGTTATCATCGTACATGTTATAACTTCGCAGCCATAGCTTATCAGCATGTAATATTACTTGATAACTTTACCCTCTTTTTATTTTTATTTATTTAATTTTATTTTCGGTACTGGGAATTGAACCCAGGGGTGCTTAACCACTGAACTACATCCCCACCCCTTTTTATATTTTATTTAGAGACAGGCTCTTGCTGAGTTGCTCAGTCCTCACTAAGTTGCTGAGGGTGGCTTTGAACTTGGGATCCTCCTGCCTAAGTCTCACAACTGAGATTGTGAGACTGGGATTACAGGTGTGGGCCACTGTGCCCAGCTTTATCCTCTTTTTAGATAATAAAAGTACCTTAGAACACTTAATTTGACATTTCATCAGTACATATACTTTTGTTGTTAGGTATTTTTATTATTTATTTTGTGATACAAGGGATTGAACTCAGTGGCACTCTGTGACTGGCCCCCAACTTGAACTTGACATCCTCCTGCCTCAACTTCCCAAGTAGCTGGGATTGTAGTTTTGTGCCACTGTGCTCACCTCAAATCTGTTTTCTGTTTTTTATTCCAGTTTTTTTACATTTCCTAGGGATTGAACCCAGGATTCAAATGCTTGCTAGGCAAGCATTCTACCACTAAGGTACATCTCCACATGTGGTTTTTTGTTGTTGTTTGGGGTTTTTTGGGGGTATCGGGGCTTGAACCCCGGGGCACTCGACCACTGAGCCACATCCCCAGCCCTATTTTGTATTTTATTTAGAGACAGGGTCTCACTGAGTTACTTAGCACCTTGATTTTTAAACTCCTCTTCCTGAGCTTCTGGGATTTCAGGTGAGTGCCTCTGTGCCTGGCCCCAAATTTGTTTTTTAAAGTTCTGCAAATATTGTTGTTCATACTTGTCTCTAAATAAAATACAAAATGGTACTGGGGATTGAACTCGGGGGCACTCCACCACTGATCCACATCCCCAGCCCTATTTTGTATTTTATTTAGAGACAGGGTCTCACTGAGTTGCTTAGGGCCTTGCTAAGTTGCTGAGGCTGACTGAACTCTCGATCCTCCTGCCTCAGCCTCCCAAGTGCTGAGATTACAGGCATGCGCCACCAAGCCCGGCTGTTATTCTTTTAAGTAGTCAGTATTGGTTTTGTTTTCCATAAACCTTTCACTTTTTTGCTCTTTGTTTTCTCTTTCTACTCCGATCTTCCAAATGGAATTCCTTATCTTTAGACACATTGCTTGATGGTGAAATGTTATTTTTATAGTTAGTAGAATTTTAATTTGAATTTTTTTTCTTCAGCACACTGCAAATGTTTAACTACCTTGGATTCATTGTTGATTTGGGAATATAAACTATTCTCATGTTATTCAGATGAAATCATTCCTGCTTGTTTTCAGATTTCTCTTTTATTTTTGGTTTTTCTGCTATTTTATGACTGTATATTTCATTGTGGATTTCTTTTTTGTTGATCTTGTTTGGAAACTGCTGGTTTCAGGAATTTGATCATTTTTTGGGAAATTCTCAACTGTCTTCAAATACTGCCTTTGCCCCATTTTTTTTTTTTCCTTTTCTACCTACTGATAGTGTATAAACTCTTTCACCAAATTATTTCTCACTTTTCCATAGTTTTGACTTTTGCCATTTTATGTCTAAAAAGTATATTTTTCTTTTTCTTTTTTTAGAATCTACTATGTTCATTTTTGAAGTATCTTGTTCTCCATAGATGCTGAAACTTAACTACTTCTGTGTCATTAGTGTAGTTGGTTTCAGGCTTTGAATCTGATAAGGTCATACATCTCTGGGTGGTTTTTTTGTTTGTTTGTTTGTTTGTTTTTGGAACCAGGAATTGAACTCAGGGACACTCAGCCACTGAGTCACACCCCCAGCCCTATTTTGTATTTTATTTAGAGACAGGGTCTTACTGAGTTGCTTAGGGCCTCGCTAAGTTGCTGAGGCTGGCTTTGAACTCCCGATCCTCCTGACTCAGCCTCCCAAGTCGCTTGGATTACAGGTGTGCGCCACCACGCCCAGCTTCTCAGTGGTTCTTATTGCCTCTTCTACCAGTTCTTTTGAGGTATTCAATTCCTATTTATTTATTTATTTATTTATTTATTTTGGTACTGGGGATTGAACCCAGGGGCACTCCACCCCTGAGCCACATCCCCAGACCTATTTTGTATTTTATTTAGAGACAAGGTCTCACTGAGTTGCTTAGGGCCTCAGCCTCCCAAGTGCTGGGATTACAGGCGTGCTCCACCCTGCCCAGCTCCTAGTTATCTTTGATTATAAATTGGACATCATATTTGAAAATATTTGTAGGACTCGTTGGAGATGCAACAGTAAGGCACTTTTTTTCAACAGAGACCTGTTTGTCAGGTATCCAGAGACCACATTACAAGCTTAAGATACTCCTTTCAGTAGGACTTTTAATTCCTCTGTGGATCTTCCACTGAGCACTCTCACCCTAAGGGTCTAGCTAGCTCTCCAAAGTCCCAGGTGCTTATGGAAAAGGTCTCCTGTTAGACTTCTCACATTGTGAAGACCCTGAACTGTGGCTTGCATCAGAATCAACAAAAGTCCTTTGGATCTCCTTGCTTGGCTTCTCTAGGTTCTCATTTTCTTTTCACTTTTGGCTGTAATTGCTTTTCTGTCTTATTTAAGAATGAAAGAGTGCCCGCACCCGTGTGTGCCGTGTGCATATTGTTTAACCCATTCTCTTTAGTTGTTCTCAGTGGAATGGTGGATCCAAATAACCTAGTTCACCAGTAATGAGAATAAGAATATTGCCTGCAATAAAATCTTGGTTTCTTACTTTGGAAGCCAAGAAGCTCAAACCATATTTTTCAGAATCATCTCTACACTTTTAGCTAGTTGCCTTTCTAGACATTTTGTTTTGTGACCTCTGCAGTAAAACTGATTTGTGTAGAGAATGGAGAAAGGAAGAAAAAGAGAATTGCAGTGGTTGTAAATTAATGATTGTTTTGACCACAAATGGTCTTCGTTGAGTATAGTAGACTATTAGTCTCCAAATCAGATAAAAAACTTTACTGATCTGACAAGGTTCTTTTTAACCCAGGGCCTTGTGCTTGCAAGGCAGGCACTGTACCAGCTGAGCTATATCCCCAGCCCCTGACAAGCTTCTTAAAGGGGTTAACAAAATATGCTTGCCTTTGGTCATTTTAGGAGACAAAACTGTAGCTTTTTAAAATTCTTAATTTGCTTGAAAGTTTGTTTTTTCCAATTTCTAGTGTTTTTCACCTGGATCATTCCTATGCATTCTGCAAAACTTAAGCTTTGTAATTTTTTTCCCTGATAGCTTTTCTTCAAAACATTTTAAGGTACTTTGTAAATATTTGTTGAATGAATGTTAAGTTGGTAGGTTATTAAAATACCTATCACTGTCTGTAGAGCACCAAGAGTTAATTCTTTCAGACACTAATTACTTTAAAGTATAATGACCAGTTTTCTTTGTAAAAGGACTGAGATACTTTCTTTTATTCTCCAAGGTCCAGTCAGGCACTCATTTCCTGGTACATAGTAAATGTTCAATAAATGCTTACTAAATGAGCATTCTGCTGTTAATTTGAAAGGAAAAGAGAATTGGAAATTAAAGGCAACCTATGAACATTAACAACAAGTAATTCAACATTAGCAACTTACGCTTTTGGATGTTCAGTTAACCTCTAGTCAGTGCCACTTTTGTAAAGGAGAAAAGGCAAGTTTGTTCCACAGATCTTGTTCACCTCTTACCAGTTCATGGTATCTGGTTGCTAAGAACAGCTCATTCTCTATAGCAGGGCATAAAAGGTGTTTTCCTCATTGGGCTGCTTTTTGTCTAAGCAAGTCATCCTAAATCATGTCATGTGTGTAGTCTGAGCACATTCTTCATTCTTTACTATAGAAATCTTTATCCTGCTGGGTGTGGTGGTGCACACCTGTAATCCCAGCACTTGGGAGGCTGAGGCAGGAGGATCAAGAGTTCAAAGCCAGCCTCAGCAACTTAGCGAGGCCCTAAGCAACTCAGTGAGACCCTGTCTCTAAATAAAATACAAAATAGGGCTGGGGATGTGGCTCAGTGGTGGAGTGCCCCTGGGTTCAATCCCTAGTACCAAAAAAAAAAAAAAAAAGAAAGAAAGAAAAAATTAGAAATCTTTATCCTGTCTGGGTGATTATGAGATATTGTTCATTCACTGTGGTTAATCTAAGGATAGGAGGGGTTGTTTGGCTTTGTTTTTGATGTAGACTAATAAACATTAGGGTTTGAAAGAATTAATGAAGGTGGGGTGTTGTGTTGCATGCCTGTAATCCCAGCTAATTCAGGAGACTGAAGCAGGATAGCAAGTTCAAGTCTACCTGGGCAATTTTGCAAGACCCTATCTCAAAATAAAAAATGAAAAAGGCTGGGGATGTAGGTCAGTGATAGAGCTCCCCTGGGTTCAATCCTCAGTCCACAAAATTACAAGGAAATTCTTCAATAAAAATAAAGTAGCAGAAATGGCCAGGCGCATACCTGCAATCCCAGCAGTTTGAAAGGCTAAATCAGGAAGATCACAAGTTCAAAGCCAGGCTCGGCAATTTAGAAAATCCGTTTCTCAAAATAGAAAATAAAAAGGGCTGGGGGAATGGCTCAGTAGGAAAACACTCCTGGGTTCAATCCCTGGTACTCCCTCCCACCCACCCCCACCACCCCGCCACAAAAAAAGCAGCAAAACTAATTGGACTTGGTAATAGTTGTCTGGTACTGGACAATTAATAAGTCTCTAGTTTTCTTATTAGTTGCCAGACTGGGGTAAACAGGAGCCACATAGGCTGGTTAAAGACAAGAAGAGTTTATTTTGAAATTGATTCTGTATACAGCTTATGTCAGTAAATTCAGGATTCAGGCAATGCATAATTTAGCTTTGTGGTTAAATGGAGTTTTGGTTTACTTATATTTTATTAAATAATAGTTTGTGCAGATCTATGTCATTGGCTTTGGTGTGTTGTGACTTTAGTAAGGAAAAATATGTTGACAAAATACTGTACATGGAACAAATAAGGTTTAGCCATGTCTTCAAAGTCATCCTGAGTGCTTTGAGATATATGGTGGTCTGAAATTGTCAACTAGAATTACAGTTTCTTTTATGCAACAGTAGGGACTAAAAGTAATGTAAAATGAAAATATTGAGAAACACAATACTTTTTCTGTATTTGTATTACGAACATGGGGTTGGAGAATTGACCTTCCTGTTATACAGTACTCTGTTACTTCTTCCTAACTTCCAAATAAGCTGTTGCCATGGTTACTGGAATAGTTTTCCAGTAGTTTCTTTTAATTTGAATTACTGGGGAGAGAAAGACAAATCTTAATTGTAGTCCTGATATTTGATTGAAGAAGTTTTAGTATAGGGAGAAAGGAAGCAGAAGGATCAATTAACTCAAGAACTTATGGCTCAATTTTTTTCCAGTTTTCCTAGTTTTGCACCAGATGACCTGAAGCATTTAGGGACACCCTAGACTCCAATTGATGGCCGCTTCCTGCTGTGGGGATATGGCTCAGAGTAGTGAACTTACTAGCATGCAGAAGGCCCTGGGTTCCATCTCTGGTACCACTGGGAAAAAAGAAAAGATTGTCTCGAATATCAACTCCATCTGTACTGGCTGTTCTTGGTCAAACTGCTCAATTTACTTAGGCTTGTTTTCTGATTCGTAGATTAGTAAAAGTAATGCTTAACTCATAGAATCATTGAGAGGATTAGGTATTTAAAGCTGAGAAGCTCTTTTAGCTCCAAACATATAATATCTAACTGCCTGTTCAGAATATCCTTTTGAATATCTCAAAGCCATTTTTACATTAAGGCCAAAACTTGAAAGTTGTTTTCTGTCTCCGTGAATGGCACCAGTAATCTGTTAAACCAGAAATCTAAGTCACTTTCCACCTTTTTGGGGGGAGTGGGTACGGGGATTGAATTTAGGGGCACTCAACCACTGAACCACATCCCCAGCCCTATTTTGTGTTTTATTTAGAGACAGGATCTCACTGAGTTGCTTAGTGCCTTGCTTTTATTGAGGCTGGCTTTGAACTCAAGATCCTCTTGCCTCGGCCTCCTGAACCCCTGGGATTACTGGTGTGCACCATAATGCCTGGCCACTTTCCATCTTTTAACCACATTTTCTAATCTACCCAGGGCTATTTAGTTTACACCATAAATTTATTTTACAGATTTATCCACCTGTCTCCATTGCTGCCATTCTAGGTCAAGCTATCATCATTTTTCTCACATAGGCTACTGTAATAGCCCTCTGTTTTCTTAAATCCTGCACCATACCCAGCCTGAGGAAGGTTTTTTCTTTTTTTCATTGTACCTATAGGTCACTTTTCTGCCTAAAATTTTTCAGTGAATTTCCATTTTTCTGAGTCCACAGATAAATAAGTATAAATTTTCTCACACCTGATTTGTCCTGCTCATTTACTGTTGCAGTTAGCCCTCTGTATCTATGGATTTTGCTTCTGTAGATTCAACCAATCAAGGGTTAAAAATACAATATTCAAAAAAATAAGTTGCATCTATACTGAACATGTAACAACTATTAGCATTTACATTGTATTACGTATCATATATATTATACATTGCAGTATAAATAAGGTAGAGCTGATTTAAAGCATTTGGGAGGCTGTGCATAGGTTATATGCAAATGAGGTGTCAGTTTAGATAAGGAATTTGAGCATTTGTAGATTTTGTGTCTGCAAGGAGTTCTGGAACCAATCCCTTGAAGAAACTCAAGGACAGTTGTATTCCTAAACCCTAACATAGTGCTTTTCATAGTAGATGTTTATGTATTTATGGAATGGACAATGTTTGAAAGAACCAAACTAGTAATTGAGAAATTTAGGCTGTCCTCATGTTTTCCTTTCTGTTAGGCTGCATATGAAATACACAAACACATTCACATAGTTGCAAATGAAATACTATATCTGAATAAAATAATGTTTATCTTTGATGACATAACCTGTTTGTTACTATCCCTTTCTTACCCTTCTCTTTCCATTTTATCTGAAATTGCAGAGCCACATTTCAGGAATCCCATTTTATTCTCCCCATATAATTAATGAAGGCCAACCATTTGAAATTCATGTGAGTATCTTTTACTACAAGCAGATTATTTGGTATGTGTGAAAGTAAAGTGAAGCACCTCTTTGGGGTGCTGCAAAACAGTAGCTAGTCAGCCTCCCAGTGGAGGATCAGATCCACCAGTTCATAAATTAGGTCCCAGTTAATGAAACCCAGAGCTGCACAGGTCATTCAGAATAGTACTTGAGAATCTCAAGAGGTTCATTAGTAGTTAGTCTTACTCTGCTCTTCACAGAGAATGTCAAGGCTTAAAGAGAGCTGAGAAAGACTGGATGATAAGATTGCAATAGAAACATGGACTAGTGAATAGATATTGAGGAGTATCTCCACTTATTTTGTAATGTCATGTCTGGCCATGATTTACCCCTCACAAGCTAACAGTTCCTATACTTTTGTATTTTAAAGAAAACTAAAAATGAAGACTGCAGCCTTTTAATAAGATAAGTTTCTGCTTAATAGTTTTAACTAAAGAGCTATGTCATGGTAATCATTTAGTATTAATTTACATGTATTCAGTGTTTCTGAGCCCTTTCTGGAAGATTATCTCACTTGATCTTCCCTTTAGTCTACAAGTGCAATTTGGTAAAAACTAGAAGCCCAATAGAGGTCCTGTTGCTTGGTTGGAAACATTACTTGTTTCATCATCCTACTGCATGTAGTCTCAGATACTAAATTAGTGTTGTTTTTACAACTTCTTTTTGATACCAGGAACTGAGCCACATCCCTAGCCCATTTTTTATTTTGAGACAGGGTCTCACTAAACTACTCAGACTGGTTTTGAACTCATGGTCCTCCTGCCTTAGCCTCCAGAGCCACTGGGATTACAGATGTGTGCCACTGTGCCCAGTGGCTTTACAGCTTCTTAAGCTCTTAGAAAAGAAGCTTTGAAATCCACAAATGAAGGGTGTCTAAAATGACAAGCAGCTAGAGTGTAGGACTATAACTCGGCTGCTCCAGAGGCTGAGGCAGGAGGATCTCAAGGTCAAAGCCCACCTGTCTCAAAATAAAAAATGTTGGGGGTATAGCTTAGTGCTTGAGCACTTAGCCTAGCATATGTGAAGCCCAGGATTGAATCACCAGGACCATAAAACAAATGCAGAAAAGTAGAGTGCCTATTAAGATATTTTAATATGCTGGTTTAATGATGCTTTATTGTTTGGGCTGTTTTAATAAACACATACACACCTTTATTTACCTGTTTTTCTGATAATCTGCCAGCTGTCAATGCAGGCGTAGTAATTGTAGAAAAAGTCAGCTATCATATAGCTCAGATGATAAGTCTTTGGGAAGAAAGAAAATTATAAGGAAAGCATCTGCTTTCTGGTTTTATGTTTATTTGGTGTATGACTGTTTCTCTTTACACTTTAAGCCAGTGTTAGGTGAAGATAAATTAATATTACCCACAATGGTAAAATTAAAGAAAAAAATACATATTTTTTTGTGGTGCTGGAGATTGAACCCAGGTCCTTGTGCTTGCAAAGCAAGCACTGTACCAACTGAGCTATATCCCCAGCCCCAAAGAAAAATGTTTGAAAAATTGTATACATTGTTTTATGTGTGGCATATGCCTATAATCCCAGCAACTTGGGTTTAGGCAAAAGGACAGCAAGTTAAAGACTAGCCTCAGCAACTTAGTGAAATCCTGTCTAAAAATTTAAAAATACAAAGGGCTGGAGATGTAGCTCAGTGGTAGAGTACTCACCTGGCATGTTCAAGGCCCTGAGTCCAGTCCCTAGCACTGCCTGAATGAATGAATGAATGAATGGGTGAATGAATGAGAAGGGGATGTGGCACAGTGGTAGAGAGCCCATGTTCAATCCCCAGTATTGGAGTGGGAGTAGTTTTGGTACTTCGAATGACTTCATTGTTTTCTGGCCATTGACAGCATGCATTTATGTAACACCTGAAGGTTTTTGTTGAGCAGAAACAAATTACAGGAGTTTCTTGGATAGGAGAATTCATAAGTAAATACATGATTTTAATTTCATGTATTTGGAGTGGGAGCCCTGGTATCATTGACTGTGCTTGTCACACTTGTGGAGCATAGCATTGCCCGCCTCCCAGTCTCATGCTATTCCTCTGAAAGCTTTAAGCCTCTGAAACCATCGGTGTAAGAGGCATCTTTTCTGGCTTATCTTCCTTTGGTGTGGTAGCTAAGCTCTAGCTTAAAACCTTGGAAAGACATAGATCTCACAGCTTTTGAATAGGCACAATATAAACATTTTTACATTTAATTCCAATCCTTCACTACAAACCGATAAGGGAAATAACTCTATTTGAAAGTCTGAAGCCAGGCCAACTGGGTGGGTATGAAACGCAGCTCTTTGTACTGTACGTCCTTTGTCAAGTTACTTAACCTTTCTTTATCTCAGTTTTGACTATAAAATGGGGATAATGGCAACTTCCTAACCACTTCCTTCTGGTAAGGATTAACTGGAATAAATCCTTATAAAGCAATATATGGCACCTAGTAATTGTTTTTAGTTATATTGTCTAACTAGTTTATGATTTCATGGCAAGAAAGATCACTGTCATAAGGCAGAGACAGAAATTTGGTTTCTGGTCCTTCTATTAAATGGCTATGTGTTTATGGATAAATTTCCCCTTCTTGGACATGAGTTTTCTTATACTATTTCAAACTTTCATTGGAAATAACTTCAAATTTACATAGGAGGCCAATAAAAAATAGAAAACCTGTGATACTGAAAACAGACAATAAAATGCACAAATGCTTTGAATAGACATTTCCTCAGGGAAGATATACAAATGGCCAGTAAGCACATGAAAAAGTGCTCAACATCCCTAATCATTGGGGAAATACAAATCAGTCAGTGAGATAGCATTTCATGCCCATTAGGAGAAATTGAAACCCTTGTGTAGTGTGGTAGGACTGCAAAATGATATAACTGCTGTGGAAAACAAAATAGTAATTCCTCAAAAACTTAAGCATTAAACTACCATTCGTGTCAGCGTTCCTACTCATGGGTACGTACCCAGAGAATTGAAAGCTGAGTCTCAGATATTTGCACATCCATGTTCATAGAAACGTTATTTACAGTAGTAGAATGTGAAGTCAACCCATTTGCCGATCAGCAAATGAATGGGTAAGCAAAATGTAGTATACACAGCTGGATGTGGTGGCACACACCTGTAATCCCAGCTACTCAGAGACTGAAGCAGGTAAAGGTAAACCACCTCTGAGCTCAATCCCTAGTACTATGCCCCACACCCACCACAAATGGTAGCATATACATACCAACTGAGTATCATTCAGTCTTAAAAAGGACTGAAATTCTTAAACATGCTAGGGTGTGGGTGAACCTTCAAGATACTGTGCTAAATTAAATAAGCCATGTGTAAAAGGACCAGTGTCTTATTCTGCATGTACAAAATGCCTGAAGTAGTCAGCTCATAATGTTATAAAGGATATCTGTATCCCCTTAAGCCAGATTTACCTATTGTAATATTTTACCCTGTGTTTTAACATTTGTGATTGATTGTGCTTTCATGTGTATTCTATATATACACGCACCCAAGCTCCAGTTTAGTCAATCTTGTTTTCATATCATCTCCCACACTGCAGTACACTGCAGTACAGTATAGTCTAGAATAAGATATTACATTTACTCATGTGCCATTATCCTCCTTTTGTCTTTTCTTTTTTTGGTACTGGGGATTGAACCCAGGGGTGCTTAACACTGAGCCATATCCCCAGCCCTTTTTTTATTTTATTTAGAGACAGGGTCTCACTGAGTTGCTTAGGGCCTCAGCCTTCTGGGTCACTGGCATTACAGGCATGTGCCACCATACCCAGCCCTTTGTCTTTTATGATATTGATATTTTTTAGGAGTATAGACTTTCCTTTCTTTTAAAGATGTTTTCTCATTTTCCGTTTGTCCAGTGTTTCCTGATAATTAAATTGGGGTTATTCAGTCGCAACCAGAAAATTACAAAGAGGATGCGTTAGATTACATGTATAAAGACTCAGTACATTTTTAATTAAATGCATAGTAAAGGGAAATCAACTGATGCTATAGGATTTTCAGAGACAGAAGGTTGGAATGATCAAGGAAAACATTTGATTCGATTCAATAGACCGATTTGTTAGAATCATTTTGCAGTAGCTTAGCTAATATATATTCCTAATATCAGTGTTTATTAAGCTTATTTCTGTATTAAATAAAGCAAATGGAAATTACTGATTTCTATTTTTAAATTTAATGAAGTCAAACATGTCTTTCAAATGTTCAAGTGTCTGAATGATATAGCTCAGTATGATACCATTGAAGATGTATGACATTACTTTCTTTGTTTTTCATCAGATATTAGAGTCAGACTGACAGTTTGTATTCTCAGCTTTGCTACCATACTTGAACCTTTTAGCACTCCTTCTTAAGTTGTAGAAAGCTGCTGAAAGGCTTGTTCTTGCCAGTACCTTTTGTGTAATGTATAAAGAGTGATAATGCTGATGTATCTAACCTCGATGCCATTTTTACCTTCTCTAGGCTATTTTACAAAGAACATTCATATATTTCATACAGAAGTTACAGACTGCTGTGGCAAAATGTGATTAGGACCAACATCAGTTTTAGTATTTATCTTGGGCCCCCTCCTCCCCACTCCGTGTTCATAAAAATACTATGGTTGATTTAGTTGGGATATATTCATGGATCAAAAGGTAGGATAGTCAGAGATATAATTAAGGCCATTATTATTTATAAAACCCTTTTCTTCCCATGTCTTAAAAATAATTTATTGCCTTTTTTGTTTTTGCAGTTTGAAGAAAACAGGTCTGAAACAAGGTCTTACCCCAGCTATCTCTGCAGACAGTGACTGCCACATCTTTAAGCCCCAAGTTCAGCTTTGTCCGCCAACCTGTCTGACATGTCGGGACCCGTGCCAAGCAGGGCCAGAGTTTACACAGATGTCAATACACACAGACCCCGAGAATACTGGGATTATGAGTCACATGTGGTGGAATGGGGGTAATTATTCCTATTTACTTCACTGTTCTCACTCAGAGGTTTGAATCTTATGGATTTGTTGAGTCAGTAAACTTTCTCAACTCTGCTTCTTCAAACCTCAAGGTTGAAGTTCAGCTTGTATTTTTCTTTTTTGAGCTGCAAATTTGGTTCTATAGTGCAGAAACAGAGTATTGCTTTGGCACGGTAATGATTTTGAAGGGCTTGCCATTTAAAAATCATTTCTATGTTTTCCTTTTCTCTGATTTATATATTTTGTACCTGAAGGTAGTAGCTATCAGCTTGTGTCTCAAACTAAGGTCATTGCAAACAGGTGAGAATTGATGCCTGTGAGACTTTGAAAACACAAAACTCTTACATAAAGTATTTTTGAGGTCAGAGAATGTTGTCCCATGATGATACTGAAGGATGGAACAGTTCTCCAGAAAGGTGTCCTCTTTTTGATGAGACACAAAATTAAATCTTTAAACATTTGCCCTTATCATGAGACTAGGCATTTTTAACATGGAATTCAGCCCAGATTCCCTCTTGAACAGTTGTAGTCTGCCTGAACAGCTGTGTTTGCCCTTCTAATTCTCAGTGCAGACTCATTTGAATGTTTGCATTTCCTGTCCCAGCATGGCATTACATTTAATTGATCTGATCATAGTTTTGTGATAAAACTATTTTGACATTCAAGTGCAAAAGAAAGCACGAAAGCTCATAAAGATAAATCTCTGATTACATAGCCTATATAAGTGTTTCAAGACTGTCTCCCTGAATTTTCTGAGGGTGTATTCATTGTTGTGATTACACCATGACTTTTAACAGTAAATACTTTGTCTCTCCATTAAGAGGCACACTCTGTGCTTTCAAGATGCCATCAAGAACCAGAGATATAATACCAATAAATGTTATCACTATTGATAATCTCAAAATTCCCCTCTGTGCCAGACTTTGGACTTAGGTAATACTTGTATTTTACTGTGGAAATCTGAACCACTATTTGCAGATTGAGTATATTTAGTTCTGCTTTAAGTGGCATTAAACAGTCCTTTGGAGTTTTTGGCATGGTACCACTGCTTGCTTGGGTTTGTTTTGCATGCCCTCCCACAGGAGGAGATCTTAATGAGAACTAAGAAAGGTTCCTTCCCGTAGACCTCCCAGGATTGTTACATTGTCCATTGCTCTTAGTACCTTTTGCCTTCTTTTCATTCACTTTTTTTGAGCTCTCTGAGGGGAATGAATGGCTAACATGGTACATACTACGTTCTGAGAGTAAATGGAATTTTGACCTTGTTAGAGAAGCCATGTTTATCATTCTTTATAGCATTTTCCTCCAAATTGGAGGAAAACTGCGTTTACATTTCCCTTTTCTTCTTTACCTCTTCTTTACCTCTGTTTATGACCTCTGATGTTGCTTCTTAGTGATGGAGTATGGAATATAGATGAAAATAGAGAATAGGCCCCTTAATGGGTTTATGGTCTGCAGTGTAGTTTGTAAACTTTATAACATGGATTATTCTCAGTGCTTGCCTTGGAGGGCAAGTGGGAAATCAAGCTTATGTATTTGAAAGCCACTTAAGATGCAAAGAGGCCCATCTCTAAGAGAAAGACTTGCTGGAAACAAACATGCATAACAAATTCTAATACAGGCTAAACACTTGCGGTGTGTCAGTAGGGGCATAAACAGTTGGGGATTTGAAGTAATCATTGAAAGTCTTCATTTTTCAATTTCTGGGGATTGGTGCCCCCACCCCCAGTACTGGGCTTTCTACCACTGAGCTATATTCCCAGCTGTTTTTTAAGACGGGGGTTCTCACTGAATTGCCAAGACTGACCTTGACTTGTGATCCTCCTTCCTCAGCTTCTTGAGGCACTGGAATTACAAGCATGTTCTCTGGCGCCTGGCTATTGCACTGTTTTTAAAAATTGGGCCAATTAAAAATATGTGGAGCTTGTTATGGTGATGTATACCACTGTGATCTCAGCAATCTGGGAGTCTGAGGCAGGAAGACTGCAAGTTTGAGGCCAGCTTAGGCATCTTAACAAGACCCTATCTCAAAATAAAAAATAAAAAGCAGCCAAGTGTGGTGGTGCATGCCTGTAATCGTAGTGGCTCACAAGGCTGAGGCAGGAAGATCACAAGTTCAAAGCCAGACTCAGCGAGGCCTTAAGCAACTTAGTGAGATCCTGTGGTTAAGTGCCCCTGGGTTCAATCCCTGGGAGCCTAAATAAATAAATAGCACTGAGGATGAAGCTCAATGGTAGAGAGCCCATGAGTTCAGTCATCAGTACCAAAAACAAAATGCAGTACAGCATTTGAAAAATCTTTTATGACTCCTACTATAATAGAATTTTATAAGTTGACTGCTCGATAATTTGAACTTTCTAAATCATTGTGACTTTGACTTTTTTTGTCCTCAGAAACCAAGATGACTACCAGCTGGTTCGAAAGTTAGGTCGGGGTAAATACAGTGAAGTATTTGAAGCCATCAACATCACAAATAATGAAAAAGTTGTTGTTAAAATTCTCAAGGTGAGTACGAGAGAATTTTAGAGGTATTTGGAATGTAGATTTTTAAAAATAACGTGAAAGGTTTTTGGAGTGATTTTGCCCCTTTTATTGTATCCTCTGAAGTTGATAGATCAGGTAATATTTGTTTGACAGATTAGGACTCAAAGCAAAGAAGTGATTTAATTCAAGTCATACAGTTATGCTGTGGCAGAGAATGAAAGTAAACATATTCTCTTCTGTCTCCTAGGTTTTGCCTAGTATTCACTTCCTGTATTTTTAATTACTGTGATTTTGTTTTCAATAAATACATGATTACCTGTACTTTACAAGAATGAGAAATCACAAATGCAGACCTTAAAGGGACAGGCAGTGGCATCAATGCAGCTAGTCTGGTGTAATTTCCTTAGGTGAGGTGAGTGATAGGGACTGAGGCAAATTGGGAAGCACATACCTCTTCAGAAGGAGATAGCTGCTTCTCAGTTCCAACTATTTTACCGTTGCAGTACAATTCCAGTGTTGCTCAGTTTCTGTTTTGCAAAGAGAAGCCAGAAATTGGTGTTAGTGTATGCATTTTCCTGATTATTTAAATGACTCGATGTTTTTTTTTTTAAAACCCTGGAGAGACCAGATTTGGCCAGTGGGCTACTAATATACAACTTGTAATTTAATTATACTATAGTGTACACTATTATGTTGGGAATTTATTTCATAGTTCCTTACCATTGGTGACTAACTTTTTCAGTTACAAACCAAACTTTCTCAGTTTATAGCACTTATATTTTTACATTGTCTATGTGATGTTTTTTTCCTTTTCCTTTCTTTTTTTCTTTATGATATCCCTGAGCCAAAAGAAATACCTAATATTATTATTCTATGTGTTAAAAGAAACTTTGTCCAAATAAATGATGATATTTCTTTCAATTTTTATTTGTTCTTTTTTAGTTATACATGACAATAGTCTATTTTGACATATTTATGCAAACATGGAGTATATCTTATTCTAATTAGAATAGTAAGTGGTTATATTTTAACAACTCAGTGGCCATCAAGAGATTGATACACATTCATTTAAAGAAAAAAAATAATTGTTTATGTAACCATAATTGATTGCTATTAAGATGTGTACACTTGTTGGTCACTGCATAGATTCTCAGTACTGGGATTTGTGTGGACACCACCATGCTCATTTACTGGTCCACATGGATTTTTTGCCTAGTACTTGCTTTTTATTACATAAACTAAAAACCCAGCTTCATAAAAATGGTTCCTCAAAAAAACATATACTACAAACTAATGTTGAAACTACAAACCACCTCAGGCTGGTGATATACTTACTATCTGGCTGATGCCAGGTGTGATTGATGAATTTCCTTCAAAAAATGTAAAGCATATGACTGTGCCCCTGGGAATTTGCCAGGGTACTCCATTACCATTTGAGAACCAGAATTTAAATGTTTATATCTTGTTTTATCACATAAAGAAAACTAGGCTGGAAATCAGAGCACTTAAGTTTTAATCCAAACTCTGTATAGCAGTTAAGACCATGGTAGTTCATCTATGGAAATGAGATAATTTTGCTTTTTGTTTGTTTGTTTTTTTGGGTACCTGGATTGAACTCAGGGGCACTCAACTGCTGAGCCACATCTCCAGCCGTATTTTGTATTTTATTTAGAGACAGGGTCTCACCGAGTTGCTTACGGCCTCGCTTTGGCCAAGGCTGGGATCCTTCTGATGAACTTGGGATCCTCCTGCCTCAGCCTCCCGAGCTACCCACTGGAATTATAGTCATGCGTCATCGCACCAGCTGATAATTTTATTTTACCTACCTTTCTTGGTTAGGCTTTTTATAAGAACCCAATGTGAAATTGTGTATGGTCCCATACTTGGCACCTGAAATTCTGTTATTATAGGATGGTGTTCATATGGGAAACAATATGATATAGAATGAGAGGACATTATTTATATTCTTTTTTATTTGCTAAGAGTTGCTTTGTGGCCTAAAATATGGTCTGTTTTGGAGAAGCTTCTATGAGCTGCTGAGAAAAAAATGTTTTCAGCTATCTTTGGATGAAATATTGTATGTATTTCTCTTAAGGAGATGACAATATTTAGAGCCATATGAAACTTCATTGCACACACACACACACACACCAAAATAAATAAATATATGTATATATAAAGTGTACTATATAGAATATAGTTAGGAAAACTAAGCTGAAAACAATTTTTCTAAATCACCCTTCACTCATAACCACCAATGGCTCCCACTTACCTAGAAAAAATAATGTCTGAATTTCCTTCCAGTCTTAAAAGGTGGATGACATAAGTGTCCTTTACGAAATATATTTAAAGTTTTTCGGGTTGTAGCTCAGTGGTAGAGTGCTTGCCTAGCATGCATAAGGCCATATGAGAAAAATTTTAGTCTGTCCCCATTTTATCTAGTAAAAGTTACAATGATCACATTAAATTGGTCCATCTCATACCAACTTTAGAAGTTACAGGTTTGAAGAATTCTTTTTTTTTTTTTTTTTTTTTTTTTTTCTTTCAGTTCTGGGGATTGAACCCAGGGCCTGTGTGCTTACAAGGCAAGCACTCTGCCAACTGAGCCATATCCCCAGCCCAGGTTTAAAGACTTCTGTGGAATAAAGTTTTGTATACCAATAGTTTTTTGCCATAAGTCAGCTATTGAGAAGTAGTAATGTAGCAGAAAACAGAAGGTGGATTGATGGGTTGGTCTCTGGAGGGGAGAAAATCTCCCAGATAGGCCAACAGATCAAAAAGATCTGATCTGTTGCAGCAAAATGAGAAAACTGATCACCCTGCTTCCCAGCCAGCCAGTACTGAGTTCTTATAGGACCAAGGTAAAGCTATGGGTTGAATTGAATGTGGACTATGTAGAAGTGACTATAAACATAACTTTCTTTTATTAAGTGTGTTCTTTGCATTGGGACATATATATCACAACAACTCCGAGGGAACTATAGAGTCCTTGTTCACCAGTAATAAAAATAAAGTTGAGAAACATTTAAATGTTTTTCCCAAAGCCATATAGCTGCAAAGTCAGTTTTTAAGGACTGTTTCCAAAACCTGCTTGCTTCCTGCTATATACCATGTACTTAGAACTTAAGGTTAAAAGAGTTTACAGTTCTGTAGTTCCTAGACCTAGATCATCAAAAACAGAGTCTCAGTTTCATCCTCAAGTTTATGATTTAGGCCTCGTGTGGTGGCATATGCCTGTGATCCCAGCAATTTTAAGAGACTGAGACAGGAGGATTACCAGTTCTAGGCCTGCATCAGGAATTTATTGGCACCCTAAGCAACTTAGACCTTGTTTCAAAATTTAAAAGGCAAGGACAAGTAAGATTTTGGGTATAAGTTAAATAAAATATACTATTAAAATTAATGTCTATTTTCACTGACTTGAAGTGACTATTGGAGCCTTTAAAATTCATATGTGAATTGCATATTTTTTTTTTGAGTCAGCATTGTTTTAGACTTTTCAGAAGGAAGTCTTTGAAGGAGGTACAGAAAAATAAAAAGGATTTCTACATTAAAACAGATGTGGAAAGGATGGGTGGAGGACACAGGAATTAGAAGATATAACCTAGGACTCTGCAGTGTAATCTTTTTTGGAATTCAGGGATTCATTATCAAGAGCTTCTGTGATAAGGTCAGACAATATTTTATGTGTTATACCCAACCATGTTCTGAGGTCTTTTAGTATACCTCATTTGATTCTTATTATGCTGGATACTCCTTTTAGGTGTAAGGAAAGTCTTAAAGAAGTTAATCAATTTGCCCAAGGGCATACAGCCAGCAGGTTGGAGATAGGATTGGTATTGGTGGCCATCTGACTACGAAGCCCACATTCGACCCACAGATTATGCTGCACAGAAAGTTTGGCTGTCCTTGCTGTTGCTCCCATTTCGTAGTGGGCAAGAAGTGTTTTTACAGTATACCTTAGTATTACCAGCCATTTAAACTGCTAGTCTATAAGGTTTTGAAACAACATATTAAGACTGTCAATTGAAATTAAATGCTAATTCTGTGGAAGTCTGGTCTTTGGAGTGGAAATCTTTTCCCCTTTAATTCAGCTTTTGTAAGTACCTGCAGAGTGCCTGGCACAGTGGTAGGAGAAGGGGGTTCAGAGATTAGTCTGACACATTTCCTTTCTTCAAGGAGCTCAGAAGTAAGCCATGTATGTATTATCCTACCTGTTGAAATACTCTGAAATAATTTTTTTTGCTGATATGTGTTTACCCTTTCAGCCAGTAAAAAAGAAGAAAATTAAGCGTGAAATAAAGATTTTGGAGAATTTGAGAGGCGGTCCCAACATCATCACATTGGCAGACATTGTAAAAGACCCTGTGGTGAGTATAGTAGGTGTTAGCAAGCCCCCCCAGGGCTGAGTTGGTCTTGGACCTGGAGCACAACTGGCCTCTTTCTATTCCCCCTTTCACCATTCAGTCTGGCATTATAAGTGCTTAATCAGATATACCGTTTAACTAGTTTAGGTCTTTATTTCAAAGAGACCTCCACCCACAGACTATTTCTTATTCTTCTAGGCTAAGAGACTGATAGCACTGGAAACTGAAATGTGTTAATCCATTTTGCAAACTCAGGTCCGATGCCGATGGGCGATGGGCGCAATGTCGGGCTGCCTAGAGCCTGGTGAGACTTCAGCTCCATGTCTTCTGTTTGAAATCCATCCCAAAAAATGACCTAAATGTGGTGACGATCAGAGTGGGGGGGCTTTTAGCAATAAAGGGTTCCTTACTTCTGAGGCAAGGACTGCCAAATTCACCACACAGCATCCACAAACTTTGTGCCCACTAAAGCTGCCAAGGCTATTACTAATGTGTGTTTTCTTTTTCTCTCCCCTAGTCACGAACCCCTGCCTTGGTTTTTGAACACGTAAACAACACAGACTTCAAGGTATAATATGTAGCCGCCCATTTTAAGCTGTTGAGTTTTTAGACCACATGGAAAACCTTTTGGGGGTTGATGGTTACAAGAACTTACTTTTCACTGGTTTTTAAATAGTTTTTCATCCTTACATTGCTAAATGTTAAGATTTAAAGAAGAAAAAGAAAACCTTATACAATTAATACCCGCTTCCCAAATTTTGCCCTTTTATTTGATTAGTGCTCTTTTTAATGACCCCTATGTTTAGATCTCATCACTTTTACCACTCATTTAACAGTTTCTGCTGGTATTCAACTCAATGAAGATAATAGTACATATTCACTCAAGATGTGGCATTGAGGCAGTTTACTTTTGGACAAGAGTATTCCAGAAAGAGTGTATTGTGTGTATAAGAGTAGGGACTGTTTTTTCCTTAGGATTCCTCAGAAATTCTGAGTGTGAATCTCCTTTCCCCGGGTGGTACTGGTGATTAAGCCCAGAGCCTTACATACCCTAGACAAGTACCTTGTCACTGAGCTATAACCCCAGCTCCTTGGGGAAGAGGTGAGGAAGAAAGATGGGTATAGTCAAATTCTGCCTCTACAACGTGTCTGAATCCTGGCTCATCCAGTGGCTTACTTCTTCACAGTTCTTAATTCCAGTATAACAGATACTGTTCCAGTATAACAGAATGTAGATACTCTATTGCAATACAAGTTGTAAGGGTATTTGACTTGTGTTAGCACCACTCAGTATGAAGAATATTATTAATAAATGTGTGCATTTTTTTATTGAGAAGGAGGGAAAAAGAAGAGGGACTATATTAGAATCAGAACAAACTTCATTATAAACTTCGCCAGAGAACACCACTAACCATTTAAAGATGTACATGTAAAAATTCTGTAATCTTTTGGAGACTAGAATGGTTACATATAACTGAAATTATTTTCAGCTTGGGATAAGAGTATTTCTGTTAAATTGGCTTAACAGGTTTGGCATTGTGCCATCTGTATACCCACTGGTGATCCGCAGTGTTGACTATGTAAGTGAAAGATGGGTTAGTTCCCTACTAAAGAGGTTGTGTCTTTGCCAGATGCCTTTTACAAGGATGTCTGAAGGTAAACGAAAAACAAATTAAATTGTAAACATGTATCAGTACAGTGAATTTTAGCTTCAGCAGTATGTTTAAGTAATTAATTCTTCGCTTTTACATGTAGAGATGAAGACCCAAACTCTCTCTTTAAGTGAATATTACGTTGGAGATATAGAAAGCAATGAACAGACAGATCTAAGAACAGTGGCAGAGGAACCAGGTCTTAGTTTGAATTACTATGAGTGAGAATTAGAAATTGCTTTCTTATTAGCGTTATTTTGTAGCTCAAATGTTGCATTTGTCTTTAACAGCAATTGTACCAGACGTTAACAGACTATGATATTCGATTTTACATGTATGAGATTCTGAAGGTAAGGATCCTTGAATACCAAATATCTTTTAAAATTGATCTGACCTTTGTAAAGTAGTCCAACTGGTGGTAGAAAAGCCAGTGAATTAACTTTGTGAGTTGTGTTGAAAACATACATATGAGTAGGTTTGTTCATTTGTGTTTTTTCAGTACTGTGGATTAAACCTGGAGCCTTGTAAGTGTTCTACCGCTGACTATATCCCCAGCCCTTTTTATTTTTGTTTTGTTTTGTTTTTTTGAGACAGGGCCTCACCAGGTTGCCCAGGCTGGCCTTGAACTTTACTTTCCTTGCTCGGTCTCTTAAGAAACTGGGATTCTAGGTGTGCATCACTTAACCCAGCACATTCAAGTTTTTAATAGCTAGTAGTATTAAAATCTTGAGACTTTTGTATACATTGTGGGGATAAGGTCTAGTGGGAGTACAGCTTGGAATACTTTGAAAGAGGTGTTTGAAGGGAGCTGAGGGTGAAAATTATATTGTCAAAACCTTTAAAAACGCTGACGTGCTAGCTTCTGATATGCTTTGCTATGATTCAGCAAACGTTAGCTGAGCCTCAGAGGGTCACTGTCCTAAAGATTATGTAAACTTCCGCTTGGGATTTGGTGATTAAGAGTGGACTTTGATTTTTCAAGTGGGATCATCAAATATCTTTTTCCCAGTAGTTACAGGATCAGCTTTATAAAAGAGAGAGCTGCTTTTTGGTGGCAGTGGTTTAGCATCCTGGTTATCTTTCAGTTAGTGTGACATTACTGAGTCTACTCCCCTCACTAAAAACATGAAAATATAGCACCGAAAGAAAGAAAATGGTTTCATTTCTGGGATAATTCAAATGCCTTAGTAATTTAAAAGACTTTTTCTTAGTCACTGTATTGTGTGCCTAAAATAAAAATATAGTTTCAGCTCCCAATAAATAAATAAATAAGTAAATAAGAGAGTTGCTAAGAGTTGGCCAAGGTTTCTTATTAAACAAGTGTTAAACTTGGGAAGCTGAGGCAGGAGGATCGCGAGTTCAAAGCCAGCCTCAGCAACTTAGCGAGGCCCTAAGCAACTCAGTGAGACCCTGTCTCTAAATAAAATACAAAATAGGGCTGGGGATGTGACTCAGTGGCCGAGTGCCCCTGGGTTCAATCCCTAGTACCAAAAAAACCAAGGGTTAACATCAAGCCTGCAGAGATATTTGGGGTTTTTTTTGGAGGCGGTGGGGGGTACTGGGGATTGAGCCCATGGGCTGAGCCCAGGGGCACTTCCCCACTGAGCCACATTCCCAGCCGTATTTTGTATTTTATTTAGAGACAGGGTCTCACTGAGTTGCTTAGGGCCTCGCTAAGTTGCTGAGGCTGACTTTGAACTCGCGATCCTCCTGCCTTAGCCTCCCAAGTGCTGGGATTACAGGCGTGCGGCCTGCAGAGATATTTGATCTTTCCATTTGCTCATGGAGTCATGTGACAAGCAGGGCTTCAGGAAGTCATGAATATGCTTGCCTAGCCCTGAGAACTGTAGGAATCCAAGTTACCCTTATGTTAGGACAAGAACTTGGGTGAGGATCATAGGTTCAAAGCCAGCCTTAATAACTAAGTGAGACCCTAAACAACTTAATGAGACCCTGTCTCAAAACAAAAAGGGCTGGGTATATTAAAAAAAGAAAGAAAGAAAAGAACTTGGGTAATGCTATCAGTTGACTAAAAGACCAGAATTAACAAACCCTAAAGATTATGTCACTCAGTTCACCTTAGTTTGGGGTGGGAAACTTTTCAGATTGGATTGGATGACCTAGATCATGAGTTGGCAAAATTCCTCAAAAGGCTGAATGATAAATATTTAGAATTTGTGAACCAAAGGGGTCTTTGTCACACTATTTGGCTCTGTTCTTAGGACATAAAAGCAGTCATGCAAACAAGTAGGTGTGGCTTTGTGCCATGAGATATTATTCACAAAAATGGGCAACAGTCCAAATTTTGCTGATAGACCGACCATAGTTTACCAATCTATATTGTAGACTCCTAGCTGCTAAACATTTATTCTTCTTCAGGTACCAGGTTTATATATATAGGCCGACTTTCTTTTGAGAAGCCTATGTTTATGGAAATAATCTAGATTTTGGACAAGAAGTAAAAATTGAAAGTGGTCCAATTGGTATATACTTTGGGGTCAGAAAGGTTGTTGAAGCAACTCTGTACAGAACAGAACTTGAAGTTCAGAGACCTGAGTTTGCTTAACTATGGAATGCTGGAAAAAGTCTCTGAAAAATAGCTGTAGGAGTGATTGTCCTAATCCTGATTCCTAGGGATGTCTCGAGAGGATAGAAGGAAAACTTAGTTGGAGAAAATTTTAAAGAATTATAAAAAAAGTCATTCTTAGGAAGCCTGACTTTCTTACCTACTCCTCCCACAGGCCCTGGATTATTGTCACAGCATGGGAATTATGCATAGAGATGTGAAGCCCCATAATGTCATGATTGATCATGAGCACAGAAAGGTAAAAAGATAAACTCAAGAGCTTTTATTTATTTGCATGATGGAGTCTTCAACACTTTATCTCTAGTTTCTGTCATGGTTCCTGGTGCTTACTTTTGATAAATATTTGGTGGCTGACTGAATTAAATCAACATTTTTAAACCATTGTTTATATGCCTAGGAATACTTACTGTCAAGGGAACAGATGAGTATAGTGGACAGAACATTTGTCTAGGCTAGGAAACCTTGCTTGTCTCAGTGAAAAATTTGTTGTCTGAGAAACCCTTTTCTCATTTACCTTCTTGTTCTTACCTGTGCAGTAAGTGTAATGATTGCCTTGAATGCCATTAATTTAAATGTAAGAATTAAAAGTACACAATTGTGAAGTGGCTGAAATATTTAGAAAATGCTAGTTTGGTTAACAAGCATCTGACGCCTCTCCTCTCTTAATGCTTAACGTGGGAACTGTAATAGCCACATTTTTCAAGGTGACCAAACTTACCTCTTGCAGGCAATAATGACTGTCTTTTGTGGTCTTGGGAGAAGTAGGTGATAGAAATTAAGGAGTACAGAATGGTCAAGGGTGCTGCTGGTTTAAATAAGGGGTAAGAGAAGCTTTCATTGGAAAGGTGACATCTTAGAAAACACTAAAAGAATCCCTGCCATGCTCTCTCAGGAAAAACTATGTTCCAGGTAAAGGAATTAGCAAGCCCAAAAACCCTAGTGCAAGAATGAGCCTGTCTGAACATATAGAGGAAAACCAACTCAAACGGTTTCCCCTACTTATGTGTTTACAACACAGATCACTTCTGTAACCCCCAAAAGTGTGGTGATTTCTCCCCACCAGTAAGCCAGTAATTAATTCCACTGCAGACACTATCTGGATGTCCTCTGATTTGATTCAGTTGTGACCTGAAGATGACATTAGATTCTGAGACTGCCCTCTTCCCTTTTTTAGATACTTACCGCAAGCCCCAGGTTATTGAACATTTTGCTTCTGACCAGCTGTCTTTAACTTGGACTTCCCACAATTCCTTTCTCAGAACTCAGGGAAACACATTTACTGGTTTATTATAAAGGATATTACAGAGATTACAGATAAGGTACACAAGGCAAGGCATGTGTGAAGGGTGCAGCTTCCATGCCATCCAGGCACCCTACCCTCTAGGAACCTCCCCGTGTTCAGCAGTTGGGAGGCACTCTGAACCCTGACCTTTTGGGTTTTCATGGAGACTTTATTACATAAGTGTGATTGCCACAGACAACTGTAGCAAAGTGATTGAACAGAAAAAGTATGATCTAATGCTAATAGACTAAGAAGAGAAACCCATCAAGACCTGTCTGTTTAGATTCTTTTGACCTCTCTGTACAGTATTCCTCCCAGATAGGGCACAGGACCTCTTCTGAAATGATGGTCTTAGGGTTAGGGTTTAGTGTTAGTGTTTAACTTGGAGTTCACACACACCTTTTCTCAGAACTCTTACAATGTGGCTAGCCCAAACAGGCTTTCAGTTCTGTGATTCACCTTAGGAAAGAGAAATTCAATTTCTCTGGTCTACCTGGGGGGAGAAAAGGGTGTAGACATAAGGAAAGTAGCAAGAAATTTTGCTTTCTGAGGCCTAAAGTATCACAGCAATGATTGTCTTACCTGCTTTGCTCTGAAGCTGCTTCAGGAACCAAGGACAGAAGGCCAGATATTCTAGTCATTTAAGGAATAGGTGCTATGGAAATCATGAGCAAGGAACTATGCATGAAAACAAGTGTGTGTGTATGTGTGTGCGTGAGAGAAAGAGAGAATGTCACAGTCTGGCGTATTAGAACAGCAGCAAGAATGGATCTGGGATAGAATGGTGAAAAGAAGGAAACAAGGTCAAAGAGCTAAAGAAAACCAAGTTATGCACATCCTTATAGGTCATTGTCAAATCCTGTCTCTGAAGATGGAGAGTTTTTCAAGGTCTGAGCAGAACATTGACATGTTCTCACTTGCATTTTAATTTTCAGTGTACATTCATTAGAACAGCTAAAATAAAAAATAGTGGTAGGACCAAATGCTGGCAAGGATGTGAAGAAGCTTGATACATTGCTGTAGGAAATAGAAAATTTGGCATTTTGGAAAATACCAAACTGATGATTTCCAGTTTGTAGTTTGTCACTTTCTTAAGCTAAACATATGCCTACCATATAATCCAGCTTTGTCATTTATCTCAGAGAAATAAAAACCTGGGTCCACACAAAAACCAATACATGTAAATGTAGCTTTATTTGTGATAGCTTAGAATTGAGAGAAAAAGAGTGTGCTTCAATGAGTGAATGGTTAAACAAACTGGTATTATATATCCTCACCATACACTACTATGGAGTAATGTTAGCCATAAAAGGAAGGAACTCTGATTACATGCTGTAACTTGGATGGATTTTATACTCAGTGAAAAAAAACATTCTCAAAAATTTATATGCTAATGATTCCATTATATGACATTCCAAAAATGACAGAACCAAGGAGATTAAGAACACGGATTACCAGAATTGACATAGCACAGGGAACATCTCTGTGGTGATAGAACACTTCTGTATCTTGTGGTGAAAGTGATGTGAATAAAATTGTATAGAACTGCACACATATATGCATGCATGCCTCTCCACAAGTGCATTTAAGACTTAGGAATTGTTCCCGTGTCACTTTCCTGCTTTTGATATTGTACTTAAGGTGTATGTGATGCTGCTATTGGGAGAAATCTAATGAAGGGTACACTGATAATGCTACTATTTTTACAACTTCCTGTGAACCTCTAATTGTTTTAAAATACACAGCTTTTCAAGAAATGTTCTGGTTGCCGTGTAGATACAAGAGGGTAAGAGTTAAAGCAGGGATGTCAGGTAGAAGAAGGGGCTATTGCAGTAAATTAGACGAGATAGTGATAGAACGGAGTGAGGCAGAAGAGGTAATGGTAATGGTCAGAAGATGGCACAACCAGCAGGACTTGTTGACAGGTTAAACATGAGGTATGAGGGAGACAAAAGTCTAAGGTGAATCTTAAAATTGGCCTGAATGGCAGCTTTTTGAGGTTGTCTTTAACTGAGGAGGAAACTGAGTGCAGTTGATTTTCAGGAAATAATCAGAGGTTTGGTTTTGAGGTACAAACAGTGACTTAGTGCCAGGGCAGTCAGGCATCTTTCCTTAAGATGTGCTGCTCACACTTCAGATTACAGGCATGCTTTGTACTATGGTCAGGTAAGGTTGCCTCTTGTTCCTACTGGTCCTTTTTCTACTTTCAGGCACATTTTGGTAAAAGCTGTATTTGTATGACTTTTCTATAACTTCATTCACTCAGTAATTATTTTCTCATTTTTTTTCTCCTGTGTACCAGGCATTGTATTAAAAATTACAAAGGTGACTAAAACAGTCCTTAACTAACTCAAGTAGTTTACAGTCCATATTTAAAAAGAAAGGTGGGAAACAAACAAATAGAACCTGAGTTGTAACAGTTTATATCTGGGGCAGGTGGGCAGAGCATGTTTCCTCCGTGTTGCAGAATAAAGCCCTGCTTCCTGATGTCAAAAAAAAAATAAATAAATAAAGAGTTTTAAAGAAATGTGTCTGAGGTTCAGGGGACTGAAGGCAATGATTTCTTCTACTTGGGGGATTAGAAAAGATTTTATCGAGGAACTAGAAACATCCCAAAACATAAGGGAAACGTTCACCAATAGGAGTGAATATGAGTTGGATAGCAATAACTTAGTCAAATGAGATGGGCTGAGGATACAGCTTGGGCGTAGAGCACTCTACCATGCATCAGGAATGGAACCCCACCCAGTACAAAAAAAAAATAAATTCAGAAAAGCATAAAATTAGAGAGTTTTCAGAAACTAGATCATAGAAAAAGGTGTGTTTCAAGTGAAGTTTAATTATTATCGTGAATGTACAGGAGTTTCAATAAAGAGTGACGTGGGTGGTATTTTTTTAGAGAGTACTCTAGTGGCCGAATGGAGGTAGCTTAAAGAAAGATACAGTTGCTCATGGTTTTTTCTCTCTCTCTTCCCTTTCAGCTCCGGCTAATAGACTGGGGTTTAGCTGAGTTTTACCATCCTGGCCAAGAATATAATGTCAGAGTTGCTTCCCGATACTTCAAAGGTCCTGAGCTACTTGTAGACTATCAGGTGAGCAAAGAAGGGCAAGTACAATTTTGTTTCTATGTTTATTTTGCAAAGTACTCCACTCTGTGCTTTTGAACAAGCCGTTTATGTCCATCCATAGCAGTCCCTTTTATGTGAAGTATAACACAAATCACTTTATTTCCCATAATTTATGTTGCTGTTATCATAATGTTGGTAGAATATGAATAGATCTGTATTTGATCCTAAGTTAAGGGAAAGTATACCCAAGATATTTTTTTATAGTAAGAAATTCCAGAACTAGTTTGAAAATTATAAACTAGGTTTAACCAACCTTAAGAGTAAACTTAAAAATGTTCTCTTCTGCTTTGTTTCTGCTCACAGAAAATATAGTGGGGGGGATATCTAAATTAATAGCACATTCACCTACTGTTTTAAAAATCTGAAAATTCTTAGGGGTACTATTCATGGTCGTTCTTCCCAGGTTATGATTAGACACCTTAAAAAGTTTCAAACTCTGCGAGTGGGGATGTAGCCCAGTGGTAGAGCATTTCCTTGCATACACAAGGTTCTGGGTTTAATACCCAGTACTATTTAAAAGGTGGGTGGAGGATTTCATGGACTGAGGATTTTCTTATGTAAGTTTAGGGAAAAAAAAGGGGGGCAATTTAAAGTAGTATGTACACATTGTTATAAAATTGAACGAATGCATAGAAGAAGAGATATATGAATATGTTACTGACTTTTCTCGGTAAAGTGATTTTTTTTTTAATAATAGGCAGTTTTCTATTTTAAAGTCATAAGCCTAGGCATTCACGTATGTTAACAGTGATTTTATTTTAATGCAGATGTACGATTATAGTTTGGATATGTGGAGCTTGGGTTGTATGCTGGCAAGTATGATCTTCCGGAAGGAGCCATTTTTCCATGGACACGACAATTATGATCAGGTAATATATGTTGTTTCCATTAAGGAACTTATGTAATGATGACCAGACCTGCCTCCTCTAATACAAATGCCTAGCTCTCCATCTGAAATCTTCTCATTCAGAATCTCTGAGGGTAGAGAAAATTTTTCAATTTACTGATTGTTCAGTCAACCTAATATTGATCTTCAGATTGATATTTGGTAGCTACCAACTTAGCTTTTTGAAATCAGATATTTTTCCCTTCAGTACCACACCACAATACAAAGTCAGTGGTGGAGAGTAGTCTGCATGTGCAAGGGCAACTTCCCAAAAGAACTGATACCTTCAATTGGGTTGGCGGGGTTGGGGAGTACAATTCCAGTATGGGAACTTTTCAAGAGGAAGGTTATAAAGCAGTTTTTCTAACATTTTCATACTGAGTTAATTTTGAGGTTTTTTTTGTTTTGTTTTGTTTTGTTTTGTTGGTACTGGGGATTGAACCCAGGGGCACTCCACCACTTTGTCACATCCCCAGCCCTATTTTGTATTTTATTTAGAGGCAGGGTCTCACTGAGTTGCTTAGGGCCTCACTGAGTTGCTGAGGCTGACTTTGAACTTGCAATCCTCCTGCCTCAGCCTCCCAAGCCGCTGGGATTACAGGCGTGCACCACTGCCCAGCTAATTTGAGAATTTTATGTTGAAATTAATTCCTGTCACACAAAAATTTGAACCATAAACTATTAGGAGGTAACATATAGGCATGATGGTGCCCTTCTGTTAATTTGGTGATGGTTGTTGATTTAATCATATGATATACTTGTGATTTGGGTTTTTCTTTGTCTAATACTAGTTGGTGAGGATAGCCAAGGTTCTGGGAACAGAAGATTTATATGACTATATTGACAAATACAACATTGAATTAGATCCACGTTTCAACGATATCTTGGGCAGGTAAGTCATAAAATCTGTGCATCTCTGACTTAGTCACTTAGGTATGGGCTGGCACTTTAGATCCTTGAAGTAGTCTGTTGTTTTTGCCAAAAATGCTAGAATGCCTGTGTTCTGGTGTGCAGGGTGCCGCATTGAGCAGGCCTGTAAAGCATTGGGTTGAATGTCTATTTCTCATGTTCACTTAAAGGAATCTAAGGGTGAGGATTGTAATCAGAGGGTTCCTGTGAAAGGAATGAAACATGGGTTTTAGTGTAAGGGTTACAGTTGAGTGAAAAGTCAAAATCTCTCTTGATTTTGCTTCTTTAAATGACAGCCCGTCTTCACAGAAAGAAAGAGACCGAGAGGCAGACAGCTGACTCCAGAGGGAGTGGCTAGATACAGTGCTGACACAAAAGCCAGTAATAGGGATTTGTGGACTTTCCTAATGGAAGGGCTTCTGCTGACCAAGTGGCAAAGACGTCATGGATGTGTGTGGACACGGGAAAGAGGCCTAGTTAGCTCAGCCAACTACCCTCATTGCTGAATGGTAGCATTCACAGCATTCTGTAAAATAACCTGAATTAATGGTTCTTAAAATTGGGAGGACTCAGATTTTTCTTTTTGTAACATCACTATTTTCAGCCTCCAATTAGCTTTGTCATTTTATCACTCCCCACCCCACCCTTACTGTGGCAGAGTAGTACAAGACTGTGCTCTTGAAATTTGCCCTTCTTTGCTGTTGGCTGAGCACCTAGCCACTAAGGAAGATGTAGGAATGAAGTACTGGGCTTCTTTACCCCTGTGAGCCATTTCTCATTCCCCCTTTTGTCCTTGCAGACACTCGCGTAAGCGATGGGAACGCTTTGTACACAGTGAAAACCAGCACCTTGTCAGCCCTGAGGCCTTGGATTTCTTGGACAAGCTGCTGCGGTATGACCACCAGTCACGGCTCACTGCCAGAGAGGCCATGGAACATCCCTATTTCTGTGAGTCTAAGCTGCAGAGCCTGTGCAGGCCCTGCCATCACTGCCTAGCTGACCGGGAAGTGAGGCAGAACATAAGCCATGAGAAAAGCTCTGGGCCCTGGGTCCTATTGAAAAGAGCTGCAGTCCAGCTCCTGTTAGCTCCCTGCAAGGTTACTTTGCCCACGGAGCCTCAGTTTCTTCACATGGGGCATTGATGGCAATCACTGTGCAAATTTTCAGGGAGGTTTCATATCTATAAACTTACTGGGTAGAGGGTGGTCTGGAGTAGTTGAATTAGAAATAAACAGTGCTATATCTGTCCTTTGTCTGGTAGTCATTTATTGGAAAGACCCAGTAAGGCTTGTAATATTATATAAAAACTTTGATATAGGTTTATCAGTATAGCAAATTGTGCCATCTACATGAAATGCCACTTAGACCCACCCTGGTCTCTCAGTGATGAATCAGTGTTGGATTGTTCCCTGGAGAGTGTTATGTTAATCAAGTTAGATTATATTAGTTTCCGTTAAGCCCCAATACTGCCAACTTCATCTTAAATTAGCTCTACTATGGATAATTACCTTATCTTCCTACCATGTGGTTTCAGAGTTTACCTTTATTGTCACCATTGGACAGAAAAGGTATTTCTGTTTTAAACTACTTGTCTAATTTATGGTGAAGGCAGTTGCTATCTTAAGTTCCAGGAATAATCTGGAATACAGATGAAATGCAAAGATTGAAGGTGGCTGCCATAAGCCCCCGCAAGACTGGTTAGTTTCAGTCTTCAACCAAAATAGAGCCTAACCTTTTTGTCTCTCTTCCAGACACTGTCGTAAAGGACCAGGCTCGAATGGGTTCATCTAACATGCCAGGGGGCAGTACACCTGTCAGCAGCGCCAATATGATGTCAGGTCAGTTTATTGGTATATTCTCATTTAAAATGTGGAAGTTAGTTGCTATTAGTTTTGAGCCCTCTTTGTGGCCTGATTTCTCGTGTATCTTCTCTGTGGGATGTCCTTAATGATCTACTGGCCCATGTGACTTTTCCCATCCAGTCTCAAGGTGCATTTCATACCTAGTATACTTTAGTGACACTGTCGTGATTATGGAGTATCAACAGTCTCTTCCAGGTCAGAATGCCAGCATCCCTAACTGAAAGGGTCTTACATAGGGACTTAGAGTTCCAAGAAGCCATACAGAATAAAAAGAGATCTTTCATCTTAGTTTAGAGTGACGTTAATTACAGAAATTTTTTTTTAAATGAATTATACATGAGTATCTATAAGTCTATGCATGTTTTTTTTTTTGCCAGAGCAATACAGTGTACCTAGTAAATTATAATAATTCATATGTAATTATTTTTCATTACTCTTAAACTGTGGTTTATGATTTTTAATAAAATGTGTAATTATTCAAGAAAATCCATAGGCCCATACCCAAAGAACTATGCATTCAGGTAACATAGTGGGTACACTTGTGATTGTAACATATTTACTCAGATACCCTCAGATCATTGCTGTCTTCTTTGTACTGGGGATCAGTGGTACCTAGGTCCTCATACATGTGAGGTAAACATCATGTCCCTGAGCTGCATCACCCAGCTATCCCACTGTGTTTTTGTTTGTTTGTTTGTTTTTTGTACTGGGAATTGAACCCAGGAGCACTTTACCACCAAGCAACATCTCCAACCTTTCTTTTTGATTTTGAAAGAATCTCACTAAGTTACTGAGGCTGACCTCAAATTGTACTCCTTCCACCTCAGCCTTCGAAGTCATTGGGATTATAGGTGGGTGCCGTTGTGCCTGGGTCACTTCTTTTTTTAAAGAACTAGCTGCCTGTTAGAATTTATACCTTTTTTTTTTTTTTTTGGAACCGGGGATTGAACTCAGGGGCACTTGGCCACTGAACCATATCCCTAGTCCTACTTTGTATTTTATTTAGAGACAGGGTCTCACCGAGTTGCTTAGGGCCTCACTAAGTTGCTGAGGCTAGCTTTGAACTTGTGGTCCTCCTGCCTCAGCCTCCCGAGTCACTGGGATTAAGAATTTATACTCTTAAAGTATTTTACCTATGTGCAAAATGATGTACAGCCAAGGTTACTTATTTGTAATAGCAATACATTGAAAACAGTTATCAGGAGGGAACTGGTTAAATCAGTTACGGGGCATCTGTTCAGTGGAATATGATGTGGCTATAGAAGAGAATGAGGAAGTGTTTCATGTTCTGTTAGAGATCTAATTCCAGGATAATGGGTAAAAAATTGACCCAGAAGGAGCCTTCATTCAAGAAAAGAGTCCTAGGAAAAACTAGTGAGTGCTATTGCTATGGTTAGTATCTCTGGCTCACTGTCCACTCTTTTCTTTCAGGGATTTCTTCAGTGCCAACCCCATCACCCCTTGGACCTCTGGCAGGCTCACCAGTGATTGCTGCTGCCAACCCCCTTGGGATGCCTGTTCCAGCTGCCGCTGGTGCTCAGCAGTAATGGCCCCATCTGTCTCCTGATGCCTGAGCAGAGGTGGGGAAGTCCACCTTCTCCTTGATGCAGCTTGCGCCTGGCGGGGAGGGGTGAATACTTCAGAAGCACCGTGTCTGAACCGTTGCTTGTGGATTTATAGTAGTTCAGTCATAAAAAAAAAATTATAATAGGCTGATTTTCTTTTTCTTTTTTTTTTCTTTTTTCTTTTTTTTTTTTAACTCGAACTTTTCATAACTCAGGGGATTCCCTGAAAATTACCTGCAGGTGGAATATTTCACAGACAAATTTTTTTCTCCCCTTCCAAATTCAGTTCCTCATTACTAAAGAACAAAGATTAACCAGCCTCAATCCCAGCTGCTGCATTTGGGCGGAGATTTCTTCCCGTTCCCACCGTTGCTTCCCCCACCTTCCTACACTTTGGGGGGTTGTGTCTCACTCTCTTCTCCAGAGATTACAAACACGTAACTTCTCAGGAGGCAGGAAGGAAGAGAGGCAGGGCGGACCCAATCTCAGAGCAGTGTACTGCTGGTCACTTGTATCACTTTACTCCAGAAGTGCTTCAGTGGGGTTATCTGGCGACTCTAGTGGAAGCGTGTCTTACTTATGTTGAGATGTTGAAAATCTACACAAAGTGCAGACAGATCCTAAAAACTTCTGTTTAGTATGAATCATGTTTTACTGACCTACCCCTAAATCCAACTCACTGATAATTTTAGTTTTAGTTTAGTTTGAAATTGTGATACCTTCCCTTCCAGGCTTCTACCTTGGTCTTTTCCCCTTTCGTCTCCCAACATGCTGTGCTCAGTAGCTGGTAGGAGGGAGAAGGCAAAAACCTTTGTTTTCTTTGACTTGGCCATATTGAAGTCAGTTGGTTACTGGACATAACTTACTGCTTTTATTGAAAGAAACATTTTCTATATAGGTTTCATGGTAGCAACTCTAGCTAATGGGAGGTAAGGCCACACTGAGTTTCATTTTAAGCTTTCTACCTTCTTTTCCTCCTACCCTCCCCCTCCTTTACATGCCCTCCAATGAGAAGACCTGTTCCTTGGTCTTGTAAATGTATCTAAGAGGCAGGAGCAGAGTCACTATCTCCAGTGAAACAGAAATGGTAGACCTGTAATCGTGGGCAACTATCAACTCTTGTTACAGCCCTGCCACCCTTTGCTGTGTGTATATATATAATACTTTGTCCTTCATATGTGAAAGATCCAGTGTTGGAATTCTTTGGTGTAAATAAACGTTTGGTTTTATTTATCAAGGTTAGATTTAAGTTCCCTGTGTAAAGGTCTCGCTGGGTGGGTGTCTCACATTCACATCTGAGGGGCCTGCAGCCCTGTGCCATGGAGGCTTCCCAAGGCCCCGGTTTTTATACACCCCTTGTTTGACCCATGGTACTGGGCAGGGCAGAGAGGCCTTAAAAAAGCACCACAAGCCAAAGCGTCTCTGGGGATTAAGGATCCTTTGCCATAAAACTCATTTTGTGTCAGCAGTGCAGGGATTGGGGATGGGAAAAGTCGCCAGTTTTTGTGTGTTTGTGTGTGTGTATCAAGTGGACTTTCCACTGTAATCCAACCACCTAAGTTTATCAGGTGCTTCACTGAGGAAGCCTAGTTTTTTAAGCACAATAGCAAAACCATCAGCTCTGTATTTTCTCCTGTATTTCATTACAGTAGCTGCTTGTGGGGACTAGGAAAAAATTCTTCCAACATATTTTAGGGCCTAAAATCTTAGTTCCCCATTCTCCTACCTTATAGATTCACAAGCCTTTCTCACCTGGGCATCATAAGTAAGCAGTTGTTTGGGGAGTCTAGGGAGTTGACTTTAATGAACTTACCTAACTTTGTAACCCATCTTGGTTTTAGTAACTTTATCAAGGTGGTGGCTTTGGGGAATATAATGGTAAACTCTAGAGGAAGCTGACGCCTCCTTTTGTAATGCTTCTCAACTGTAGGGAGAGCTGAAGGGAAAACATTCTGACTGTGACAGGGTGATTTTCATCCTTGTAGCCAGTGACTATTTATTGTACTTGACCCTTTTATGCCCTAGAATGCTGTGAGGGTTACCATGTTGAATTGTGCAGAAGCTAAAAAGCACCAGATGTGCCAGAGATGCAATTTGTGATTACGTTTGCACTGGATTGTGATTGAACAGGACGCTTATGATTAATGAATTCTTTATTTTGAGGTGGGGAGGAGGGTTGTTAATCAAGACTTCACACCCCAGTCTTGTAGCTCAGAAATCTAGATGTAGCTGAGATTGATGTGGAGAGCTACAGACAGTGGACCTCCTTATACCCCTCAGACCTTGCAAGAACTGAAGGTGAATGCAGAGGACTCTGAAGTGCCACCAAGAGCCTTTTAAAATACATAGATGTTTTTAAAAATGCTACTTAAGGAGTCATTGCAGAAGCATGGAGAGAGTTTTTAAAAGACCCATTTGGGTGGGTGGGTGGGGCAAGGGTTTACAGAGTAACAACTTCTGTGTTGTTGTAAATTACCTCATCTGCATACCTTGTATTGGGACACTATTTCTCAGCACTACCTGTGTCTGCATTGCTTAGATGGCAGGAAACAGAATGCCAATATAAAATGGCTATATATGTTGGCAGTTACTCTGAAAGGATTTTAACATTTTTTAACCTTGTTTGAAGTGGTCTCTTCACCCCCACCTTTTTTTAAGTTTAAAGTCAGAAGTCTCCCCCCTCCTTGATTTATTGGTTGTAATTGTATTGTAATTGGTATAATGAAATCAAAACTGTGCTGGGAAGAAGTTGTGCCATGAAGGTCTTTAATTTTTTTTTAAATAAAAACATTTAAATAAATGAAATGTCCCTGCAGCCTGAGCAATATGCTTCTCCAACCGACACCGTGTGTGATAGATAGTTTTCACGTGATTTGAATGTAGTACTGGGTTGATGGAGATGACAAGTGGGATGGATTGAGATTGGTTGAGAAGCTTGGCAGTCTGGGAGTTTTTGACCTCCAGGTGCAGTGAAGGGAGCCTGGTGTTGTTGCCTGACAAGACTGTTCAACCCTCCCTTCTCATATACTTGGTCACTAGGTAAACCACTTCACTTCTAAGTTAAAGGGAATCACTGATTCCTTGGAATTTAGTGACAGTATGTGTCAACGTGTCTGGCACTTGTGAGGCCCTTGTAAACCTCATTCCTCGGGTCCTGTGCTGTGGAGGATTAGTCCCTGGTCTTGACTTGATCAGTAATTCCCAGTACAATCTCTGGCACAGGCCCTTCCTTAGTACCTCTAAGTGTATTTAAGCTAGGAGAGACTGAGGTGTCTTCTGAGATCTTTTTCAGCTCTGACACTGGTTTTAGAAAGTTTGGTGCTTAAATCAAAGGCCAGTAATGGAGACAGCTGGTTTTAGCAGAAAAGACCAGCGTACAGTGAGTGGCATAAGTCCTGTGAAGGGTCGTCTTTGAAGATAGTCCAGCCCTAGAAACCACTTGGGAAGTCTTGGGGACCTGGATTGAGTGTGTGCTGGTGGGCTTGTGGGAACATACTTGACAGCTTGAATGTAAACCGTCAAAAGGCTGGAGAAGAGGGTAAAACAGATTACTGGCTTATCAATACCAAATTAGTAAAACTCACAAAAGTATACTTGAATTGCTTTTATTTCTCATTTATATACAGTTTAAAAAGTTGAAATCAGAGAAAATGTTAATATCCCAAATTTCTAATTTCTCTTGAGTATTCACTGTGTACTATTATTTTATGGCACCAATATGTTGAAGTGGAGATTATTGGGAACTGAGAAAGGTTTAGATATCAGGAACTCTTGTGTAATATCTCGTATTTGAAATTATCCCTCAGGATCCAACTTATGACTGTCAGATACAGAGTTTATGTGATGCAATAGCTCTTCCAAATAGGGCTAAATTACAGTGGTCATAAAATAGTAGAGAATGTTGGAGATGGACACAATTGGGGGTTTTCATTTTCTCTTGCTCTTGAAAATTCATCTTTCCTTCACCTGTTGTTAAGTGCGGTTATAATGAGAACTGACTGAGCACATCTGAAAAATCTAGTTGTGTCCCCACTACCTGCCAGTTCCCACCAACAGCTTTTCCTCAAAGTGAGGATCAGGTGTGAGGAGCTGTCTTATTAGTCACCAGTCCTTGCCTCTCTGGTGCTTGGGCTTTAGAGACTGTATGGTCCTGAATAACCCAGGCTAGCCAGGGCCTTTTCCTGGTGAAGGAAAAAGTTAACTGAAAGACTCTGAAGTGGTCTTCAGTTCCTGCCTCAGAGAATGTGTCTGAAAACCTTGATCCTAACTCGTCTAAAGCACTCTTTCCCTGCTTCTCCCACTGCCATTTCTACCCATGTCCTTTTCCCTCATGACACCTAAAATTTTATTGTATTATTTTGTGGGTGTAATTTTCTTCCCACATACAAGTAAAGTTGATGACCTTGTGTGTATTATCTGTGCATCCTTATTAAAATACATATATATTTTTTTTAAGTAGGCCAATCATCTCTTAAGATTTAAGAGACTGAATGAAAGAGTGTGATTCTTAAAAATGGGTAGTTCCTCCTGTACTCTTACTGTCACCGCCATTGATTCCCCACACACACCAAACAAGGAATTGGAAGTATTGTTGCATAAAGAGCATCTCAACATGATAAGATAATATCCTTGCCCTAAGGTTTGCATCTGTAATTATAAGCCATGAACCAGACTAACAAGACAAGAAAATGTTTTGTTTAATGAGTCCCGAGTGAAATCATAGATGGCTGAAGGGTAAAGATCCTAGTCAAATTAGTAGACTTAATGCTTTCTACCATTCCTTTATAGTAAGACAGATATGTAGAGGGTGTCTAGATACTCTGAGTCAGAGTTCATCATATTTTGTTTTGGTGCTGGGGATTGAACCCAGGGGTACTTTATCACTGAGCTATATCTCCAGTCCTCCTTATTTTGAGACAGGGTCTTGCTAAGTTGCTGAGGCTGGCCTTAGACTTGTGATCCTCCTGCCTCAGTTGCTGGGATTACGAGCATGGGCTGCTGCACCAGGCTTGGAATTCACGTTACATAGGCAAGTACTTTATAGACTGGTAAATTTAACCACTTCACAGAGGCAACTTATATTGAACCACAAATGCCCTGCTTCTAATCAGTTCGGTCTCACTGTGTGATTTTTAGATCAGTTACTTAACCTCTGTGAATCTTTCCACAAGTGATTTATTATTATTATTATTTTTTTTTTTTTTTTGGAACCAGGGATTGAACTGAGCCACATCCCCAGCCCTATTTTGTATTTTATTTAGAGACAGGGTCTCACTGAGTTGCTTAGGACCTCACTAAGTTGCTGAGGCTGGCTTTGAACTCCCGATCCTCCTGACTCAGCCTCCCAAGTCGCTTGGATTACAGGCGTGTGCCACCACGCCCGGCTGTGATTTTTTATTATAAAACATTTTAGACGTGTACCAAATTTTACGGAAAGCTATAACACACCCATAAACCTGCCACCCAAGTTAAATCCTCATTACCAATACAAGTGTGCCCCCATTTTCCCTTTCCTGATCATACTAACCCTCTTCTCTTCCTGCTTAAATCATTAGAGGTCCTAATATTTTCTTCACCGGTAAAATTAGGGCAAAGATTACTGCTTTATACTTTGGTAGCTCAGATTTAGATAATTATATGCATAATGTTAATCATACAACAGAATTGGACCAAATTTTGCCTTCTACCTTGAATTGTCCAGTGGTGTAGAGTATGTGTTAAAAAAGGGTGCCAACTTTGTAGGGATCTCATAGATTTGTGCATTTGGAATTTTTCTTATTTTCCAGAAGATGGCAGTATTTGCTAGAAAAAAAGTATTTGCATTAAACATGACAGGTTTTGAACGAGTTTCTGATTTGTTCTAGGGCCAGCATTGTCCCGTTCCCACCCTTCCCCACTATTCCTGAGATTCTATCATTCTCTCCAATTTTTAAATTTCTCTACTGAAAGACAAGTATTTTTGTTCTGTAGCAATTTACAATTTGTTTCCCCATGGCTGTAATCACCAGGGACTCTTACTGACCGCAATGTTAGTAGCTCTTCCCCAGGTACCTCCAGGTGGCCAATCCATTTCTTGGCGAAGTTCCTAAGGGATTTGAATATTTCTGAGTCAGCAACAGTCTTGCATCACCTGCTTTTGACTGAGTTGTCTTGGCTCCTCTAATGAGAGATAGGAAAAAAGCAGCAGCTGGTAAGTGGTACCCCAATCCTGCCCTGTGAGTCAGTCTCAGCTATAGATTAGCATTCATATTCAGCCCTGCAAAAAGAGCACCTTGCTTCTGTGTGTTAAGCAGTTAGGAATTCCAGGGGGAACTTTATACAAAGAAACCTAAATTCCTTCATTTCTTCACACCCTGTTTTGTTCACCACTTCCCAGCTTTCCTCCAGGCTCCGAACCCACCCACCTTGACTGGTCTTTCCAGAGTTCATTTCTGAATAAGATGCCCTTCAATAAACATTTATTGGTATCCATGAGCTTGGCCCTGTGCTACATACTGGGGTGGGAGAGATGAGGCACAAGCCCATGGGGAAATGTTATGGTTTTAAATAGGCAAGTGATAGAGGATGGTGTATGTCGGATAGTCCAACTTGCTTAATGGGCTGCAGAGGTAGCTCAAGGGTAGAGCTCTGTGGCTAATGGGTGGGGCCCTGGGTTGTCCAATCCCCAGCACCACAATCAATAATGGATTCCCTAGGAAAATCGCAAACTTCCAGTCACTCTGGTAGACTGAGTGAACTTGTGTAGGTACCACAAACATATGCCGGTACTAATCAAAATAAAACACTTCAAATAAATAGCTCATTTTAAAGAAAGAAGTCAAAATTCCCATGTGGCAAAGAGGGAGAGAATTAATTTTGGAGGTAAGTGTTACAGTGACCTTGGAGACACCAGGCCTACATACAGATGAGCCTCAGAGGCCAGATTATAAGGTTTGAATGTCCCCAAGCAGATGGGAAACAGTCTCAAGGACATTCAAGGTAGAAACAGTCCCCTGATACTTAAAAAAACTGTCTCCTGGGAAGGAAAACTGGAAGAAAACAAAGTATTCACTGTAGTTGACTCTGGGAGATGAAGTTAAGATAGATGTTGCCCAAACTCACTAGAAAAGAGCCCTGAACTCTTAGAGAAGGGAGAAAGGTCAGGAGAGCATTTTTAGGAGGAATTTCCTGTGCTGGCTAGGGAATGGCCCCACTTTAAGAAGCTCAGGCTCCCAGGGCCCACACCTGGGGTTGGCCCTCCGTCTCCATTTTTGCTGTCTTCCTGTGCTGCTTTTCTCAGCTGTGCTGCCAGGGTCCTTGTCCAGCTTGCTGACTTGTTTCCTTTTCTTCCTTTTTTTTTTTTCCCCCTCGATATTTATTTATTTATTTTTGGTACTAGGAATTGAATCCAGGAGTGCATAACTACTTAGCCACATCCCTCAATCCTTTTTATTTTATTTTATTTTGAGACAGGGTTTCACTAAGTTGCTGAGGCTGGCCTCAAACTTGTGATCCTTCTGCCTCAGCCTCCCAAACCACTGGGATTACAGGAGTATATCATAACACCCAACCCTTGCCCAGCTTTCTAACCATTCACAAGAGAAACATTTTCTTTCTCTTGATTTTGTTCACTCTCTAGTCTTGGCCTCACACAACTCTCTGTCAATAGTTCAACTGATCTAGAGTGGGTTCAGCCAAGAAGCTCTGCTTCATATTGAAGATTATTTGGCTTAGGCAGCACCATGAGGATTGAACTCACATTTGCTCCATGTGGTTCCTCTGGGTCCCATGCTGAACCTGAAGCTGCCTAGGACATGCTCTTTTCAGGATAGATTGTTGAAGCACAGAAGCCAAAGGAAATCACATAGGCACATGTCAAGCCTTTGCTTGTGTCACATGTGCTATCATCCCCTTGGTCAGAACAAGTCACATGGCCAAGTCCAACAGCAGTAAAACAGGGAGGTTACATTCCATGTTGGGTGAACTAGGTGAAATTATATGACAAAACAGTATACACATACAGTGTTGTTATAGGACAGTGAAGAATTGAAACCAGTAATGCAGTTGTCCATAAATAACATTTGTACATATAGTATACATGAAAAGGATTATACCAACTCTTAACTGGTTATCATTGAGAAGTAAGAATTGTGGGTAATTTTTATTTAATTGTATTACCTAAATTATCTATAAGTTAACATATATAGTCATCCCTTGGTATCCATGGAGGATTGGTTCTGGGACATGTATACACTCATACCCAAATTCACAGAGAATCATGTCCTTTATATAAAATGACATAGTATATAACCTACTCATATCCCATATACAGTTGTCTCTAGATTATTTATAATACCTAATACAATGTAAATGTTACATAAATAAATGTTATACTGTGGAAATTATGACAAAAAAGCTATACATGAGTCCAGACATACTTTGTTTTTCTGAATTTTTTGTTTTATTTTGACTGGGGATTGAAGCCAGGGACACTTTACCACTAAGCTACAACCCGAGTCCTTATTTTGAGACAGGCTGTCACTAAGGCTGACCTGGAACTTGCAATCCTCCTGCCTCAGCCTCTCGAGTTGCTGGGATTACAAGTGTGTGTCACCATGCCCAACTCTCCCAAATATTTTTTATTCTGGGTTGGTTGCATCCATGGATGCAGAACCCACAGTTATATAGGACCAACTATATATGTATGTATCAGGAAAAAGTCTTGTTTTTAAGCAATAGAAATCAAATCAGGCTTTGAAGCTTTCTTGGTCAGAAACAACATAAATTCTCACTGCACACAGGAATCTTTTGGGGGCCTATAGTGTTCTACTTACTGGGATGGTTACATGGGTTTTTTTGTTTTGTTTTTGTTTTCTGTAATAGAACTATACATTCATGGGCTGGGGATGTAACTCAATGATAGAGCACTTGCCTAGCATGTGTGAGACCCTGGGCTCAATCCTCAGTATCACACATACACACACAAAACAACAAACCACTATACATATATGTTTGGCAAATGTTAGAATTAAAATGTTAAAAGTTTTTAAAACAAAAAGGAAACTAAGCAAACTAAAACCAAAAAGTAATTACTAATTTTACATAGTTACAATGGAAACATTAAATATTGATATAACCAACATTATAATATTCCTTACAGGAAAGAATGAAAGATGGAAAGTGTGGGTATGTGTGGTAATGCTGGTAACAGGATAAGCATTTTAAAAAGCAATAAATTGATCTTTTATGATGTGAAGTAAGTAATAACTAAAATTGAAAATCAACAAGTAGTACTATAGGCATGATATTTTGTGATTTTTATTGTTAATGTAGCATTATTTTTAAAACTATTTGTTAAAAAAAGGAAACTAAATTTTTATTTGTGTATACTTTTGCAGTACTGGGGATCAAACCTACGGCCTTTTGCATGTTAGACAAGTGCTCTACTACTAAGCTACATCCAGTAAACTAAATTTTAATAAAAATTGAATATTTATTTTGAATGCATCCACTTCCTACCATTCAACCTACCAAATCCCACATCCAGGCCACCATTCTCTTTCGCCTGGATTATCACAGCTGATAAATGGACTTGCCTTCCCCACTCTTGCTTCCAGATTCATCCTACACTGTGCAAAGAAATCTTTCAGAAACAAATCTTCTCATCTCTTGCCTAAAAACTTTCCAAAGACTCTCCAATTGCATGTTTCCTAACTCATTTTATGGGTGCGGACCTACACACACCCTAGGTATATCATGTTCAAAATGCTAAGACAGGGAAAATCTTAAAATCAGCCAGTGAATAAAATGACATTATGTATAGAGGATGCCAAGACTTATAGCCTTGTCCAGAACCATATAAGCTGAAAAGACAAGTGATTTCAGTACTGAAAAGAAAAATTTGTCAATGCGGAATCTCAGAATCCTATACTCAATGGAAATGTCTTTGAAAATGAAGGAAAACTAAAATAAAGCCTTTCTCACACCAAAAAAAATAAATAAATAATAACTGAAGGAATTCATTACCAAAAGACCTATTCTATAAGGAATATTGAAGGAAGTTACTCAGATGGAAGGAATATGATGCTAGACAGAAACTTGGATCTGTATAACAAAAGAACACTGGAAGTGGAATAAAAGTAAATTTTTTAAAACTACTTTTAAAATAACAAGTATTTTTTTCTAATTTTGGTTCTGGGGATTGAACCTGAACCTTGCTCATGCTAAGCTCATATTATACCACTTAAGTATACCCCCAACCTCCAAAATAGAACAAAGTTCATAGTAGGTTTTAGCAAACATTTCTGTAAAAGAATAGGCAGTAAATACTTTAGGTTTTGTAGATCATAAAATCTCTATTGCCAGCACTGACTTCTACCCCTACAGCTTACAGCGCAAGAGCAGCCATAGACTACAGGTAAATGAATGAGCATGACTTTTTTTTTTTTTTTTTTTTTTTTTTAAGTAACAGGGATTGAACCCAGGGCACTTAACCACTGAGCCATATCCCCAACCCTTTTAAAAATTTTTTGAGACAGGACCTCACTAAGTTTCTGAGACTGGCCTCAAACTTGGAATCCTCCTGCCTCAGCCTCCCAAGTTGTTGGGATTACAGGCATGTGCCACTATGCCTGGTGAACTTAATATAATTTTATATACCATAATGTATTCTACTTTTGATTTTTTTCCCCCAGACATTTAAAAACAGCCTGCCAGAAACAGTGGCACATTTCTTTAATTCCAGTGACTCCAGAGGTTCAGGCAGAAGTATAGACAAGTCTGTAATTCTTAGCATCCTCTGTACTTAAGGTTGAGACAGCCTTAAAGCAACTTGGTAAGACCCTGTCTCAAAAATTTAAAAAGACTGAGGAAAAGCTCAGTGGTAAAGCATTTCTGATTTAAATCCCCCACACTCCCCATCCTACAAATTAATGTAAAAGTCTAAAATCATGAGCAATGCAAAATCAGGTAGACTGGTTCTGGTGTGTAGTTAGGTCAGGCAGGTGTCCTTTACCATACCATGGCCAAGTTGTGTGGTTTTCCCTCAAGAGGGATTCAGAAGCTTGCTGAGTAGTATTTGTAGTATGAACATACTACAGTTTGTCAGTATTTAAAGTCTTTAGTCTTTAAAGCTAAAACACCAGCAATAAATTTTGTGTGTGTGTGTGTGTGTGTGTGTGTGTGTGTGTGTGTTTCATTTACAATCTTGGAGATCACACCACTGAATCATATCCCTAGTCCCCTACCCCAACTTTTTTGAGACTGTCTCACTATGTCAGCCTTCCAAGGAGCTGAGACTACAACTGGACATCACCAGGCTCAAATGAATGGTATGTTTTATATGTAAAGATTTTAAATATTGATACACGAATTGCAGTATGTTCACATAATAAAATACTACTCAGCCATAAAAAGGAATATATCTGATTCACGCAACAACACTGTTGGAGAATGTAATCCACATGAAGAGTTAGCGAGCTAAAAGATGAAGAGGGTGAACTATTGAGAGCAAATTCTCTTTTTGTGGATGGAATATTCACTCACTGTATGAAGTATAAATTTAGCATCTTCAAGTAATACACATTTATTATTTCACTTTCCGTGGATCAGGAGTCAAGGTGTAGACTAGCTGGGTTCTTTGCCCCAGGTCTCACTAGCGTGAAGGCAAGGTGTCAGCCAGGGCGGTTGTGATCTCAGCTGAGGCTCAAGGCCCTCTTCCAAGGTCATTCACTGTTGGCTGAATTCCATTCCTTTGGTTTGGGGCCGAATGCCCAATCCCTTGGAGCTGCCTGCCCTTCTCTGCCACGTGGCCACTTAGCTCACAAAAGGGCACTTTTTCCTGAAAGGCCCGTACCCCCTTCAAGAGGACTCAACTTGATCACATTTCTTCAGATTGCAAAAGCCCTTCATCTTGGCCATATAGCATGATCTCATCACAAGTGAAATCTTATATTCACAAGTACTGCCTACACTGCAGGCAGTCTGTGTACACTGGGAATCATTTATTTCATCTTTTTTCAGTGCTAGGAATCAAAGTCAGGACCTTGCACATGCTAGACAGGGACTCTACCAAGTGAGCTATACTCCAGCCCCCTGCACTTAAAAATCTGGATTTCTGGAATTTTCCATGTTCTTCCAGACTTTTAGTTTGCCCCTCCTTAATATCTCTTCACTTGGCTTTATAGCTGCCTGGTTATTTGTCCTATTAAAAGAGCAATTCAGTTCAACATCTGTCACTTCCCCAAGTCCCACCTCAGTCTGGCACAGATTTGATATTCCAATAAGGAATTGTATGGATAAGTGGAAGTGATTCTTTTTTTTTAAGCCATCATCTTTTTAATTTTTTTAGTTGTAGATGGACATAACACCTCTATTCTATTTCTATGTGGTGCTGAGTATGGAACCCAGTACTTTACACATACTAGGCAAGTACTCTACCACTGAGTTACAATCCCAGCCTGGAAGTGATTCTTACATGGAAGTGAGAATCTAAATGACCTCAAATACCTCATCCAGTGCTGAAGTAGTACTGCCCTGCTGGCTCCATCCAGGCGGAGCCTGAGTGTGGTTAAGAGGCCCTGCCTCACCTGCTGCATGCCCACTTGCCCTGACAGAAAGCCAGAGTCCACTTTCGCACTGTGCCACAGACCATTAAACACCTCTGATTTCTAGACTCTTACTTGCTTTCTCTTAATTCTACACTGGGCTATTTTCTCAGTCTAGAATGTTCTTACCTACATTAATGTACCCATCCCTCTTTATAAAATGTCACCTCCCCAGAAAACTTCATCACTCTCTCCTCCCCCAATATGTGACTTGTCTTTGGGCTTCTACAACTCTCTAGGTGTCTTCCCCCTTTCACAGAATTTGTCGCCCTTTTAAGTCAACTTTCTCCCCTAGCAACCAGGGCTGTCCTGGAGAACACAGTGAAATTTCAATGTTAAGTCCCAGCATAGGCTTGGTCTTGGGTAAGGAAAGTGATTATTTGTTGAGCAAAGAACTGGGTTCAGTAATCTCCATGTTTGTTATTCAAGATCTTGTAAGATGTTTGTGTTCTGGGCCCTGTGGCAGGCTAGCCTAACAGACTGGTTCACCTGCAGACTCCAAGCCCAGGCCACAAATTCATGCCTGATACCTACTCTACTTTCAAAAAGACACGGCATGGGAATAATGAGCAAAGTAACTACTATTGCTGATCATGATGACATTCACAGCTCCGATGAAGTAGTTAGGCAGAGGGCTCCCCAAAAGGTGGGGAGACAGGAATCTGAGACAGGAATTATCTATAAGATACCTTGTTCTTCACCTTGCTGAGCACTAAACAGGGCTTGATGGTCTCTCCCTTTTTCATGAGGGACAGCACTTCCTTATATTTTCAGAGGGCAAGGGCTGACTCACAGTGACCACAAACTGGTGAGCCTTAGAGTTGCAGTGGTAGGGAAAAGAGGGGACACTGTCCAGTCACTAGTAAGAATCCAGCTGGCTCGCTCTCACTGACTAGCTCAGTAAATTGTAAAGGGAAAAAATATTGTAACCCAAATTATTCCTAAATTGGGATGGCTTAATTCTTTCTTCAGGGAGCACTAAACATCTTTTAATCTCAACAATGATTTGGAGTAAAGATTAGACATGTCGAACTTCCAGCATTAATATTTTTGCCTTAAGGAATCTGTAAATGTGATACCAAATCCTTACAGCAGTGGCTGGGGATCTAGACTAGTGGTTCAGTGCTGGCCTTGCATGTATGAGGCCTGAGTTTGACCCAGGAGAAAAGAAGAATGAATTCTTACAATGCTTAAGATAATTCAAAAATTTTAACATTCTTGGGGTAATACCTACAAATGTGTATTTAGATAATAGATTTAGACTAGTGGTTTTTAAGTTGAAATCTTAACTTTGTTCTGACACATTTTCACACACCTGTAATCCCAGCAACTCTGGAGGCCGAGTCAGGAAAATCACAAATTCCAGGCCAGCCTAAGCTACTTTGTGAGTCCCTATCTCAAAACAAAAAGGGCTGCAGATGTAGCACAGTGGTAAAGGACTCCTGTGTTAAATCCCCTGTACCACCACCGCCCCAACAGCCAAAAATTTTTAAGAAGCCTGGCCTGGTGGTCCATGCTTGTTCAGCCACTCGGGGAGGCTGAATCAGGAGGGTAGCAAGTTCCAAGGCAGCCTCCACAACTTAGCAAGACCCCGACTCAAAATTTTAAAAAGACTGGGATGCTGCTCAGTGATAAAGTGCCCCTGGGTTCAGTCCCCAGTTCCAAAAAGAAAAGAAAAAAGAAAAATATAGGTTTGGGGAATTCTAACTTTAATTTTAAAAATCAAAGCAAACTTCAGAGTAATCTTTTCTGAATGGGTGTGTACGCCTGAAAAGAAAGGAGTGCCACTGGAGATGAGGAGATCAAAGACCCTATAAGCCAGTCAAGGGAACAGCACTATTCCCGTCACTGTCCATATTCGTGGCGACCCCTGGCACTGCGCGTTGCGCGGCTTGCGGACCCGTCTGCAATAGTCCTGCTAAACCGTGAAGTACACAAATGGAGTTCACGCGGGAAAGTGATGCAGGAGGTAAAGTTCTTGGTAAGCAAAATAGCTTCTAATTGTTAAGTACATATTTACCACGCGGGTAATGGTCTAAGGACAAGCGCAATAATCTTTGATTATCGCCACTACCATTCTAGAGATAATAAACGCAAAAGAAATGACAAAATCCGATCCCGAACACACTAGGTCAAGAGCGCCAAGCACCAAAGCTGGGACGCAAACAATTCCTTAGCGGATTCCCTGCACCGCCCCTCCGCCCGCTCCTGCCGCCCAGGGCGCAGGCGCACATGCCTGGACACCGTCGCCCGCCCCTGCGCGGTGTAGGGTCACGTGCCGGCGTGGGGCGGGGCCGCCTGCGCGCCTGCGCGTCGTGGGCTGACGGAACCAAACCTGCAGCGCGTAGTGGGCGCCGCGTCCTCGGCCAGAGTCGCGTCTCGTTACGGCTCCGCCACCAGCCGGGGCTCGGGCCGGGGCCCGGGCCCCCGGGACATGGCCCTTCGGCGTGCGCAGGGCGACGGCCCCACCTCCAGCCGCTGGACCGGCGGCGGCGCTGAGAAGGCAGGTACGGAAGCCGGCCGGGGCGCGGCGGGGGCGGCCTCCGAGGACGGCCTGAGGGGCCGGGACCCTGTCGGAGGCGCGGGCGGAGGGCGGGGTCGCGGCGCTGCGAGAGGAAAGGGGCAAAGCGCCTGGGTCACGTCAGAGAGGAGAGGGCCTGGAGCTGGGGGGCCGGGCGAGCCGACGGAGGAAGAACCCTGGCGGGGAAGGTCCGGGGGCCGTGCGCTGCGGCCTCCGTACGCCGGCGGTGGAGAATGGGGACTCCGAGAGCCGAGGCCAGGCCTCACCTCTGGCCTGCGGCTGCCGGGCCACGTCCGCAGACTCCGGTGCCGCCTTCCTGGTTGTTGGGCAGGTTTCCCAAACTTCGCTCCGACCGACCGGACTGAGGCGTACCTCCCATTTCACCCTTAGAAAGCGTACAGTTCAGAGGTTCCTGGTATGCTCGCAAAGTTGTGCGGGCGTCGCCACTGCCTCGTTCCAGAACATCTGTGCTTCCCAAAAGAAACCCTTACCCAGTGGCAGTCGCTCCCATTCCCCGGTCCACACACTCCTGGCAACCGCTCATCTGCCTTCCGCTCCTGATCCTCCTCTAACGTTATTTAATCGTGTGAAAAGCGACTCTTTTTTATACTGTTTCAGTCTAGACAGTACTTTCTATGAAATCACGGTGTCGTTGCACCTATTCTCCCGTACATTTTCCATACAATAAATAGGTGACAGTTAAAATTAGAGTGTTTGCCCTGTATCACAGGGTAAACATTACAGGGAAAAAATAATGTTTTTCCCCTCTAGGGAAGACTTAGGTAGCCATCCTCCTTTCCCCTATTCTGATGAGTGGTGTCCATTGTAGAACGGTCCTAGTATTCAACCCACATATTTGGATGAAGCTCCTGGTATCCACATCTTGTTTCTAGGGCTCATTTTCTGTTATCCCTCTCTTCTTTTAGTACTGATTGGAAGTGGAGCTCACTCCACATACGAGTTTTTTGGGGTCTTTGTCGTTGCAACACTTTGCTGGCATTTGTGTGACATCTATCCTCATGGCATAATAGGCAGTGTCCCAAGCAGCATAGGTTTTGTGACTTGTTGCAGAGCAACTGAATAAAAGACTTTACCTTCTTCTGTACCTTTGACTTTGCTTCTTGGGATGAAAAGGACAAATTTAGAGATGAGGGGGGTTTTTTGGATTAGTTTTTGTTTGTGTGTTTGTTTGTTTTGTTTTTTACCATGCTGGAGATTGAACCCAGGGTCTTGTGGTTGCGAGGCAAACACTCTACCAGCTGAGCTATATCCCCAGCCCCAAGATTAGTTTATTAAGTTAACCATTGGCCTTTATTGGGGTAAAGCATTTATTTATTTTTTTATTTTTTATTTTTTTGGTACCTGGGATCAAACCTGGTGCACTTAACTACTGAGCTGCATCCCCAGTCATATTTATTTTTTATTTTGAGACAGGGTCTTGCTAAGTCACTGAGCCTGGTTCTGAACTTGTCTTTCTACCTGAGCTTCCCAAGTCCCTGGGATTACAGACCTGGGCTCCCATGTCCAGCAAGCATCATTTCTTGATGCCTGGTTTAGGTTTTGGGTAGTTAATAAATCTCTTCTAATTTGGGTACTGCTTTTTAAAAACTAATTAGGACCCCCAAAGACAGAAGCTACTATATTTTGTTTTGTTTTGAATGGGAATCTCACCCAGAATAAGATAAGATTTCCCTCTTTCATTGTTTATGTCAGGTACAAACATGAAGTCTGAGCATAAATTATCAAGTTAATTTCTCATGTCAATATCAGGAGTTCAGTGTTAGTAAGGGGGATGTCTCTGTATAGGAGAATCTCATTCCCCGTCCCTCTCTCCCTCTCCTTTCTTCTTCCATTATGATTGAAGCTAGCATTTTTGAGTTTAGCTTCTGTTTAAAGACTAAAGTTTTGTGGATATGCAGGCATATGCCAAATAATCAGTATGGAATTTTGCACTCTTGCATAAGCTTCTGTTATACAAGCATGTATGTAGATCTCTTACCAGATCCAAGTCACTAATTATTTTAGGACTATGATTAAAACTCTGAGAAGATGCATAAGTGTGGTCATCTTTAGTTGTGGCCCTTTCCCTCTATATTAAATTCCTCAAGCCAGGGGCTTTTGGAGATACCTGTTTCTCTAAGGAGGCAGAAATCTTTTCCTGGGTTCTATAGTTAATGTTGGGAGATGCTTAAGAGAGTAATGGGCTCAGATATCTTTATCTGAACTGTTAAGAACTATTGCTTCAGTGGCCCTTATTGGAGAACAGGCCAAAGTAGTGCCTGTATCATTTTTTCCCTTTGTTGAATGAATTGCTTTTCAGGCATCAGGAATTTATATATAGCAACCTTACATTTTACAGCCAGCTGTAGTTCATCGTTTCATTCCATCATGGTTATGATAGCCAAGTCGTCTACTGCAGAGGAATTTGAAACATATCAGCTTTGGAATATACAATACACCTCTCTTATAAGTGAAGCAATAAATTGGAGAGCAGAGGATTCAGGGAGATTAGAATGACATTGATGATACCTTCAGATGAAATGTGGGCTTTAATATCAAGCCTAGATATAGCATACTCAAGTCCAGAAATGTGTGTTCTACCTTAAAAGTTATACATAAAATTTATCTTAAAATAAAATAGATAGTAGGCATTCATTTCAGTCTTTTCTTCAATATCCAAGAACAGGTCTATGATTTTTTTTGCTTTCTGAGATAAAAACAATGTGTGTAAATTATTTGTTCAGTGAAGATCCTGCTAGCCTTTTCTCTCTCATGTAATGCAATAATTGACCTTTTTACCCTGCAGTTTATACATCTCTAGCTCATTAAATTTTCTGTTTTCTCTTTCTTTATCAAAGTGAGAGAGTACATATTTGATGTAATAAAATATCTTTGGGGGTGACACATGTAGGAATGCCTTCCTCATCTGCCACTAACATCTAACTACTGGAATGTGGGTGTACAGAAGGCAGTCTTGGGGCTTGAACAGCAGCAACAGTCCACATCTGAGCAACATCCCAGGAGCTTTATTTTATTTTTTATTATTTTTCTTACTCTTTTTTTTACCAGGGATTGAACCCAGGGATGTTTAACCACTGAGCTACATCCCCAGCCAGTCTGCCTGCCTGCCTTTCTTGCCTGCCTTGCTTTGCTTTCCTTTCCTTCTTTTCCCTCCCTCCGTCCCTCCCTTTCTTCCTTCCTTTCTTCCTCTTTCTTTCTTTTTCTTCCTCCCTCTCTTTCTTTCCTTTCTTTCTCTTTTCTTTCTTTCTCCTTCCTTCCTTCCTCCCTTCCTTCCTTCCTTTCTTCCTTTTCTTCCTTTTCTTCCTTTTCTTCCTTTTCTTTCCAGGGTAACACTGTGTTTGTTAGGGCCTGACAGGATTGCTGAGGCTGGCTTTGAACCTGCAGTCCTCTGGCCTAAGCCTCCAGAGTCACTTAGATTGCAGGTGTGCACCATCACACTGGACCTCAGGAGCTTTAGAAACAGACCAGAGTGCTGAGTGTGGTTGGCACATACTTGTAATCCCAGTGGCTTGGGAGGTCTGAGACAGGAAATTTTCCAGCCTTGGCACCTTAGTGAGGCTCTAAGCAACTCAGTGAGACCCTGTCTCTAAATAAAATGTGAGGGCTGGGAATGTGGCTCAGTGGTTAAGTGCCTCTGGGTTCGATCCCCAGTAACAAAAAAAGAAAGAAAAAGAAACAGACCAGAGTCTCCAATTTATTTAGAGTTCTGCAGTGAGCATAGTAACAGTAGTATGAGAAAAGTATCATATACTATAGGCCAGTGCCTACCTGTTATGCCAGCAACGTGAGAGACTGAGGCAGGAGGATGGCAAGTTTGAGGCCAGCCTGGGCAACAACAACAACAGTAACAATAAAAAACAACACTGGAGATGTAGCTCAGTGGCATAGCACCCCTTTGTTAAAAGTAAAATATAAAAGAGTGAGAGTTATTTCAGCTGGGGTTTTGGTTCAGAATTAGTTAACATTGTGACAGATTATTTACCAAAACTTCACAGAAATCCAGCTGATTGCAAACAGTGTCCTTCTCCCTGAGATACAAGCAGTAGTTCTCCTTTCCCCCAGATTGCTGAATAGCCTGCTTGGAAAGAGGAGTGGGTGGGGGTGTAATATGTCTAAACAAACTGAGGAAATTTTCCCTACTCTTAACTAATGGGGCAATGCAATTTCTAAATGTCAGCCTCCTGCAAGTTATACTCAGCATTACCATCTAAGTGCTCTTAACTTGTGATGCATGGAAAGTGCAAGAATACACAAGTTAAAAAAAATTTTTTTTAAAATTTTGTTGGAAATTATTAAATTCCTGCACTTATTTTGTCTCAGCCTATGTAGTCATATAAAAAGTCATATTGGTGCCTGGGGATGTGACTCAGTGGTAAAGCCCTTGTCTAGCATGCTTAAGGCCTTGGATTGAATCCCCAGTTCTACCAAAAATTTTAAAAAGTTTCTAAAACGTCTTCTTGGGCTGGGGTGTAACTCAGTAGTAGAGTACTTCCTAGCATGCATGAAGCCCTGGGTTCCATCCCTAGCATGGGGAGAAGGGGAGAGTCATCTGTCTCTGTGACCCCTCTGAAAACATTCAACCTGGTGTTCATAGGAGGATGTCCCTGCAGGGTGGTGAGTAGACTTCCTGCAGGCTGAGTGCAGCCCAGTCTTGATCAGCCTCACTTCCTGCAGTGCCCCTGCTTCTGCACTCTTTGTGTACCCGACATGGCTGCACTCAGAACCCCTCTGTTTTCCAGACATGCTGCTGGTGTTTAGTTCTTGTGACAAGGCCTTTGCACATACTCTTCCTCTGCCGGGAGCACTTCCCCTTCAACATATTCTTCTGTGTGACCAAGGTTTCAGAAAGGTACCAGTCTATTCTTGGTGAAGCCTTTCCTCCTTGTCTCAGAAGTAGTCATTCTTTCTTCTGGGTTTTCATAAACATTCATGATCTGTAATATCCTATGTGATAATTATGTTCCTCCCTACAATGACATTCTAAAGGGCTGGGTGGGAGTCATACTTATCTATTTATTCAGTAAGTGCTTTAGTACAGGTGAACTGATGGATAGAAGGAAGGAAGGAGATAATGAGGGACACAAGGACAGACACACCTGAGCCAACAACTTGACACACCTCATAAACATTTGACGTGCTGACAGAGGGAATTGGGGACTTGATTTTTCATTATTTCTGAGTAAAGCAGCTGTTTAATTTAGCATTGAAACTGAGCCATTATTGCAGGCTGCAAGAGGAGTTTGCTGTGAACAGTTATGGCAAGACTCTAAGTATAATCAGGACGATCTCAGACAAATGATCACCCTCCTGGGCTACTAAGGAGAACAATAGTCTGGCCTGGATAACAGGTTAGCTGGCAAAAAGTCACTTGTGTTATTTTACTTCTGCAACTCCAATGGCATGTGACTCCAGTTCTCTGTTTATGTGGTTTGTATGGCACAACTGTCATAGGTAGGTCACAGGGCTCCTTGTACCAGCTCCTATTTCTGATAATAATGTGCAGCTTTCTCACAGAAATAGTCTGTAGACTTTTGTCTCAGAATAGAACATTGCTGAGGAAAGCTGCTTTGTGCCCTTTCTGATGTCTACCTACCTTCCTGTGTTACCTTCCATCTTACATTAACTCTATAGCCTTATATCTAGAATTTACTCCGTAATATTTTTTTTTTAGTTGCTGGACCTTTATTTAATTTGTTTATTTATACATGGTGCTGAGAATTGAACCCAGTGCCTCACACATGCTAGGCAAATGCTCTACCACTGAGCTCTACCCCCCAACCCCCTCCATATTTTTTAATGAGTTTATTTGCTGTTCAAGAAAAAGGGCTTTATGTGTCCAAATCTTCTTTCTCTGTCCTACTAAATCCTCTTGTTGAAGTTTGCTTCTCAAGTTAGCTTGACTTGTTACAATCACTTTTGAGTTCTTGGCCCTCGCTGTCTGCACACTTTTTGGGGGTGGGGGGGGGCTATTACAGGGCACCGCCTTGTGACTTTGATGTTGCCTTGTTTCACTTTTCTTATGTTTTGTTTCATTTTCTTAACGGTGACCAGAAAGAATCTAAATATACCCATCATCCATTTAACTTTCAGCTAGCTATTCTACAGTATTTGTTTGGATACAGTTACACAGGCCTATAATCCCAGCAACTCAGGAGGCTGTGACAGGAGGATCGCAAATTCCAGCTAGACCCTAAATAACTATGTAAGACCCTGTCTCAAAGTGAAAAATAGCTGGAGTTGTGGCTCAGTGGTAGAGCACTTGCCTGGCGTGTATGGGACCCTGGATTTGATTATCAGCACCATATATAAATTAATTAATTAAATTAAAACATCCATTGATATCTAAAAAATATTTTTAAAAAAATGAAAAATAAAGAAGGACTGGGATGTAGCTCAGTGGTAAAGCACCCTTGAGTTAAATCTCCAATACCAAAAAATAAATAAAATAGATAAAATAAGTCGTCTGCTTGAAAACTCTGAGAATCTGTGACCCCATTATTTTAAATAGAAGACTAATAATGACAGATATCACCATAAATTCCCAACCTATTTCCTAACAAGTAATTTAAACACAATAAAATGCCTGTAAATAACAGACTATCACATAAGAATGTAAGACGCTTAAAACATGACTTTCTGATCACCAGTAATTTCTATGGTTGTTGAGAACTGATTGCTTTCTATGCAATGTCATATCTCTAACCTCCAGCCACACAAGAAATCCTAGTACTCTTTGACAGCACTTTGACTTTTGAAAACTATTTCCATGTGATTCTGATGTTTCCCCTGTTATATTAACTGGTATATATAAAAACTGTTATATATAATTGGAGACTTTTCCATATGATTTTGTTAAAAATGTAGTTTTGAGGGGCTGGGGATAAACTCAGTTGGTAGAGTGCTTGCCTTGCATGCACAAGACCCTGGGTTCTATCCCCAGCACTGCAAAAAAAAAAAAAAAAAAAAAAAATGTAGTATTGAGCCTGGCACAGTAAAGCATGCCTCTAATCCCAGTGATTCAGGAGATTGACACAGAAGGATGGCAAGTTTGAGGCCAGCCTTGGCCTCAAACCTTAACAGTACCCTGCCTCAAAAAATAAAAAGGACTGTTGGTGCTTGCCTGTAATCCCAGCAGTTCAGAAGATTGAGACAGATTGAGACAAATTCAAAGCCAGCCTCACCAACAATGAGGCACTAAGCAACTCAGTGAAACCCTGTCTCCAAATAAAATACAAAAAAGGGCTGAGAATGTGGCTTAGTGATTAAGCACCCCTGATTTCAATCCCTGGTACAAAAATAAAAATAAAAGGACTGGGAATGTGACCCAGTCGTGGTAGGATACTCCTGGGTTCAATCCTCAATACCACAAAGCATAACAAACAAATGTAGTATTGAGGCACTACAGGGCCACACCCTGAGCTATGCCCCCAGCCCTAGTATTGAGAGGGGTTTTTTTGTTGTTTGTTTTTTTAGAGGAGGAAAAGTTTATTTGGTGCTCACAGTTTCAAATGTCTCAGTCCGTAGATGGCCAGCTTCATTGCTCTGGGCCTGAGGTGAGGCAGAACATTATGATGGGAAGGTTATGGAGGAGGAAGACAACTTGGGACATGGCAGTCAGCAGAGCGCTAGGATTGAATTGTTTTTTGTTTTTTGTTTTTGTTTGTTTGTTTGTTTTAACTTTATTTTTTTAATGTGGTGCTGAGGATTGAACCCAGTGCCTCACATGTGCTAGGCAAGTGCTCTACCACTGAGCCACAGCCCCAGCCCCAATGATTGAGTTTTGAATTACATTTTCCTACATAAACAACAGGAAATTTTTCTTATATTGAATAAGTGTATTCTGTGAAGTTTGGGTATTAAGAAAGAACAGGAAAACACTGCCACTAACTGTTAGATAAATCTGAATTTACTGAACATTTATTATTAATTCTGATTCCTTGCTTGTTACTTATATAGTATATCTCAGTATCTTATACATGATGTGCTAAATAAATGTCCATAGGTTGATTTTTAAATCTCTGCTGTTTTAGAATGAGGAGGGTAACTAGTATTTAGTAAATATCATCTGTGATCATTGCAACTGCCCTGACAGAATGGTGTTAACCCTGAGGACCAGAGAGGTGAAGTTATCTGCCCAAGGTTATTTGAAGGGATAAGTGGCAGAGCCAGATGTGAACCATGATCTGTCTGATGTTAATACATTCTTTTTTTTCTGTCTGATGTTAACACAACTCTTTTTTTCACTGTATCTTTCTTTCTTTAAAGAAAGGTGGTCTCTACCTATGATCATTAATTCCAACCTTATAAGTAGGCAGTTTGCCACGCATGGTGGTGCACACCTGTAATCCCAGCTGCTGGGGAGGCTGAGGCAAGATGATTTCAAGTTTGGGGCCAGCCTTAGCAATTTTGCAACACCCTATCTCCAAAAAGGACTGGGAATGTAGCTCAGCGAAGAGCACTTGCCTAGCATGCACGAAGCCCTAGGTTCAATCCCCAGTACCAAAAAAGAAATAAGCAATTTTAAATTATTTTATTTATTTATTTATTTATTTATTTATTTATTTATTTATTTATTTATTTATTTATTGGAACCAGGGATTGAACTCAGGGACACTCGGCCACTGAGCCACATCCCCAGCCCTATTTTGTATTTTATTGAGAGACAGGGTCTCACTGAGTTGCTTAGGGCCTCAGCCTCCCAAGTCGCTTGGATTACAGGTGTGCGCCACCACGCCCAGCTCTATTTAAATTATTTTATAATGAGTTCCCCCACAGAATTAAAAGCACTTGGCCTGGAATTTTTAGGGCCTGCCTCTGTCCATGAGACTTTGTGCTAGCTAGCTGTCTAAGAGGAGATACCTGCCTTACCTCAAACCAGATAAGCATATGGAGCCCTAAGCAGAAAACTACACATGCTGAATGTAAGCCTCACACTCCCCACATGCACCCTTTTTTTTTTTTTTTTTTTTTTTTTTTAATTTCAGACTTTAACGCCAAAAGGAAAAAGAAAGTGGCAGAGATATATCAGGCTCTGAACAGTGATCCCACCGACGTGGCTGCCCTCAGACGCATGGCTATCAGTGAAGGAGGTCTCCTGACAGATGAGATCAGACGAAAAGTGTGGCCCAAGCTCCTCAATGTCAATACGAATGACCCTCCTCCTATATCAGGTAATGGTGTGAGGCCCAGGAGGCAGGGAAAAATAATATTGGGACCTTGATTTTTATGCTCATTTTGAACCAAGAGTAGATGAGTAAATCAAAAACATTTTAGGAAATCCTTGAACCCACTCTAAAATTAAGTTCAGATTGATAGGAAAATCTTACTCAAAACTGAAATGAAGCCAGTCAAGGTCACACACATATATAATTTCAGCTTTTGGGGAGGCTGAGGCAGGAGGATCAGAAATTGTAGGCCAGCCTGGGAAAGGTGGCAAGACTATCTCAAAACAGAAAGGGCTGAGGATATAACCCAGTAGTAAAGCACCCCTTGGTTGAATCCTTAGTACCAAAAAAAGGCATTGCCATATTCATTGCCTTTCTGGGATGAGATTCTTCTATCAGATTCCAGACTTCCCATGTCTCCTGATAAGATGAAATCTGTGTGTGGAATTTTTTTTTGGGGGGGGCAGTGTTGGGGATTGAACCCAGGGCCTTGTGCTTGCAAGGGAAGCACTCTACTAACAGAGCTATATCCCCAGTCCTTGTGTGTGGAAATATTGCACAGGGTCCTCTTGTAGCTTTTGATTTGGTTTGCAAAGGAAATCTGTGCTTATTATAGCACTGGTTTTGGGTTGAGTGAAATGTACCTTTTTGTATATAACAGTAAGAAACTACCACTTTGCTCTCAATCTATGTTGGACTTACCAACTAACTGACCACAAGTTCTGTCTCTTGTTTGCAGTATCTTAGTTTTAAAATTTCAGGGCTGAGATGTGTCAGGTTCATCTTTATCTGAGTTTACTCCTTTCTGAACAGCTCAGGGTGCCTCTGATTTTATAGATGTTGGAATTTTTTTTTCATTGGTCTATGACTTCCACATTTGTAATTTTATTTTATTTTATTTTATTTTTTTATTTTATTTTATTTTTTTTTTAATTTTAATTTTAATTTTATTTTATTTAGTGGTGCTGGGGATTGAACCCAGAGCCTTGTGCTTGCAAGGCGGGCACTCTACTAACTGAGCTATATCCCCAGTCCCACATTCGTAATTTTATACAGTCCTTTAAAGGTAACCTGAAAGGTGCATGTGGAAGGAAATATGATTTTACAGATATGAGCTGCTCCCCAATGATGCTCAGTGGCAGCCTGCACAGGCCTAGGCCTCCCGACTTTCCCGGTGCCCTCTCCATCCAACTATGGACAATCTGTTCATGACTTGCATCAAACAGCATGTGTTTGGCTGGACGTGATGGCATATGCCTGTAATCCAAGTGACTCAGGAAGCTGAGGCAGGAGGATCACAAGTTCGAGGCCAGCCTCAGCAATTTAATGAGGCCCTGAGCCACTTAATGAGACCCTAACTCAAAATAAAAAAAATAAAAATGGCTAGGAATGTAGCTCAGTCGTAAAACACTCCTGGGTGAATCCCCAGTACCTAAAAAAAAAAAGTTCAGCATGCATTTGATGCTGAAGCAGAGATTCCCTTCCAAATGTATCTGGAGTTGTATATCTTCAGGAAGAAGCTGCATTGTAACCTCCTGTGCTTTGATGTCATTTCAGAATGTTTTGTTCCTTATCTGACTTCCTGGACATGCCTGCAATAACATGTTCCTCTTCTTCCAATAGGGAAGGACCTACGGCAGATAAGCAAGGACTACCAACAAGTGCTGCTGGACGTCCGGCGATCTTTGCGGAGGTTTCCTCCTGGTGAGAAGCTTTCTCTCTGGCCATCTTCGGAAGGCTTTCTGCCCTGTTGCACTTACCTCTTGTGTTAGTGCTTGCCAGTCCCAAGGACTTTCCATCCCAGCCCCCAAGAACCTAACGTGCAGGACCCTGCTTCTCAAACATTTAGGATGCTTCCAGTCTGCTGAGCCATTCTTTTGATGACTCAGTCACCGTGAGGCCTTCCTTTGAAACCCTGAACCTGACATAATTTCTCTTGGCCTAGAGGTGGTAATGAAAGAAGAATTTTTTTTGGTCTTTATTTTTCCTTCATGCCATAGAGAGGACTTCATAGAGGTTGTTAGAGCCATCAGTCTGGCTTTAGAGAGCAAATTGGCTTGAAATTGGGTGCTAATAAGAACTATTTAATATCATTGATTTTGATTTTTAAATTGTGATATCTTACATATACGTATATTGTGTCCTTTGGACTGGAGAGGAGGCTGTTCCCTGCATGTTCATAGACTCTGTTCTTAAAATTGTCTCCTGCTTCTTGGGAAGAGAGGAATCCTTGTTATTTCCATTTTCACAAGGAAGGAAACTGGGCAACAAACCTTATATATATGACCTATTTCTCTTCCTCTAATAACTCCAACTGCAAGTCCCTGGAAGAGAGGAGAGCTGCTGAAGGGAACTAGAGCCTTTAACCCTGTTTTTCACTCATCTGAAACCAAGCTCTGGCTTGGATTTGTCTGTTACGGGTCTTCTTTCCTGCTTACATATGTTCCCTAGAGAGGCCCTTGTGACTCCCATGTAACCAGTAGCCTGCCAGCTTGGCAGGGTTGGGGGTGGGGGCGGGGGGGGTTGTTTTGTTGTTTTTTTGTTTTCCTGCACTGGGGATTAAACCCCAGGGCACTCTACCACTGAGCTACATCCTCAGCCCTTTATATTTTTTGAGACCTGGTCTTGCCATGTTGCCAAGAACTTGTGATCCTCCTGCCTTAGCCTCTCAAGTAGCTGGGATTATAGGTGTTGCCACTGTGCGCAGCTCTGACTTGGTTTGGTTTGGTTTTGTAATTACAGATTGACAGCATACTTTTCTTTTTTGTTTATTTTTATTTTTTATGTGGTGCTGAGGATCGAACCCAGTGCCTCATGTGCTAGGCAAGTGCTGTGCTGCTGAGCCCTAGCCCCAGCCCTCTCCTTTGGTTTTGTTAAGACTTGTGCCCTTTTTCCTGTCCTTCTGGTCCAAATGAGACCTCACAGGACCGATGGTTCCACTTGCCTCCCCTAGTGCACTGTTTCCCTCAGAGAAATTTACTCCTCTTCCACTTTCGTCCCATCCCTCTGTGCAGCTCTTGCAGGTTGAACTTCTGTTGTGGCTTCTCTTTGTCTACCATTCGTGTTCTGCTGGGCTTGGCTAAGCACTCTTCACATTGGAAATTCAAATAGGACTTAGTTTTTTACTCTTACTACTTTCATATTTTACCTCTCCATAGTTTTTGGTTTGTTTCATTTTTTGTTTTATTGTCTGTGGTATGCCTTTTTCTGAGAAGGGTGGAGTAAATATGCACATGTGGTGAGCTTTGCTGTCTGTCACCCTGCACCCTTTGTTCAGTGGGATCTGAGCCCTTGCATTAGCGGCTTTTTCCCATATCTGTTTTTATCAGTGAAAGTTCAAGGTACTAGTGTAGGAAAGCTGTGCCTAGTGCCATTCTTCTAAAGTAGTTCAGAAGGCTAAGGTTTGGCATTCTTTTCACCCCATGAATGATGCTTTATTTATAACTCAAACTCTAGGAATTCAAAATTAGCATCCTTGCCCATGAACTTCTTACACCTGAATTTTGCCCTTTTGTTCCATGTTGTTCCGCCATACTTTTCAGGGTGAGCCTCTGTGAGCAGCAGGCTGCTGTCCAGTTTCTGATGGAGTCTCTTACCCACAGTTTCACTTGGAAAGACCTCGTCAAGGGTCACAGCATATATAGCCATCAGCATACGGCTCTCAGGATGTTTTTGCTTGTTTTTCATGCAGCTTTATCGGGTTGGCTTAGATTCAGCTATCCTCTGATCAGTAAAGACCACATGCTTCCTGCTGAACTTTATCTTCAGTTCACAGACTAGCCAGAGTTGGATCTTCTGGAAAGTTTTCAGCAGAACTAGATCAAAGATTACAATAGCTTTCTGACCACCACCCCCTTCAGTTTCTTGGGCTGTGGTGGCATTTAGCTCCCTTAGCTGAGCCTCAAGGTCTAGCCAGGTTCATCTCTGGCTCCTGAACTGCCTGAGAGATGCAGGACTCCAACATGCTGGGCTTCCCACCTTTGGGCTTTAGTCTTGCATTTCCACTAAGACAGCCTTCTCCTTGCTGAGTCCTGGCTTAGGAGGAGCGTGCAGCGTCCTTAACACTAGGAACCCAGAGAGTGAGGAGCTCACTCACCACTGCCTGTGCTGGCTTCATCCTCTGAAAGAGCTCCAGAGACAGGTGCCCCCATTTCTAAATGCATTTTCAGATGGAGATCAGTCCTTCCTGGAATATTGGTTTGGTTTAGAGGGGAACATGCTACTTTTTCAATTTATAATTTATAACATTTCCAAAAAGTTGCAAAAGTAGGACAAAGAATTCCCCAGATACCTTTTACCCAGATTTCCTTATGTGTTAACATTTTACCACATTTGCTTTATTAACTCTTTGCTGTTCTTTCCTTCTTTGTACACAGAAATCAATTTTTTTTCTGAACTATTTAAGAGTACATTGGAATTCTAATTAGAAAGAGTTATACTCCATGTATGATATGTCAAAATACATGCTACTGTCATGTTATCCTTTTAAATAATTCATGCTTAAAAAATTACTTTGCAAACGTGGTCCCTCTTTACCCAAACTATTTCAGGATATAGTTCTAAAATCAAGGTTCTTACCAAAGTTTGTGACAACATTGAAAAATTACTATTATCTATTCCAGTCTAATGAGACTCCACTGTTGCACCATTGATCCTTTATAGGAAGAGTGAATACAAAGTCACCCATTTCCCACACAGCCAGCATGTCTCTTCAGCCTCTTTTTCTTTTTTTTTTTTTTTTTTTTTTTTTCTTTGTACAGGGCACTCAACCACTGAGCCACATCCCCAGCCCTATTTTGTATTTTATTGAGAGACAGGGTCTCACTGAGTTGCCTAGGGCCTCGCTAAGTTGCTGAGGCTGGCTTTGAACTTGTGATCCTCCTGCCTCGAGGTCCTGAGCCACTGGGATTACGATGTGTGCCACCACACCCGGCTTCTTCAGCCTCTGTATTTTATGACAGCCTAGTTATTCTGCTCAGTTTTCCTTACTTTGGCTTTGCCTGGTGTTTCCTCATTGTGAGATCAGGTTTATGCACCTACCTGTGCAGGAGTTCTACCTGTGTGCCACAGAGCTCCTATCAGCACATCATATCAAGAGGCACATGCCACCCCATCATCCCTTATGGAGGATAGTAACTGTGATTTGGTTAAGTTGGTGTCTCCAGGTTCCCCCTTGTGAGGTCGAAGGTGTGGCTCTTTTCCATGTGCTAGCTGGTATCAGTTTGATAGGTATTATCAACTTGTTTGAAATCCATTTTCTTTTATTGGACACTTTCTCTGAAAAATCCTTTGCTGGCCTTCTTCCTCATCTCCTTGTTACTTGGCTGCTTGATGTTTTCAAATGCACCTCCTCTCCACAGGCATGCCAGATGAACAGAGAGAGGGGCTCCAGGAAGAACTCATTGACATCATCCTCCTCATTTTGGAGCGTAATCCTCAGCTGCACTACTACCAGGGCTACCATGACATCGTGATCACGTTTCTGCTGGTGGTAGGCGAGAGACTGGCAACATCCCTGGTAGAAAAATTGTCTACCCACCACCTCAGGTACCTGTGCACAGGGACATAAGAGGAGGGTGTCACACCTTAAGTCCAGCCCCCTCAGGGTAATTCCTTGGTCCTTTTTTTTTTCCCCCTTTGGACACTGGGGATTGAACCCAGGGATGCTTTCCCACTGAACCACATCCCAGCCCCCTTGGTTCATTTTCTTTTCAGTTTTCTCACTGGTCACCACCTACCAGCCATGATCTAAATGTTTGATCTGACTAAGCTCATGGAATTGTCTTGCACTAGGGATTTCATGGATCCCACAATGGACAACACCAGGCACATTTTAAACTACCTGATGCCCATCATAGACCAGGTGAACCCAGAGCTCCATGACTTCATGCAGAGGTATGTGGTGCGGCCTTCATGTGTAACCATACACACACCTTGCCTTTCTTTCTCCTGCCTCTGTGTCTTCCTCACTGATCTTGTTCAGTTTTCTCATCATATTAGGTTGGTTCGTGTCATATTAGGGTGTTCCTGCTAGTCACCAGCAATCTGGATAATTCTGTTCTTTACATAGTCTTAGAGCCCTTTGGGGGTACTGGGCTCTTTAGGGGATTCAAGGATGAGACAACCCATGGCTTGAGGAGTTTACATCTAGTAGAGATTGGGGGTAACATTAGTTTGCCAACATAGACTAAGAATTTTGCTCCAAGAGAGGTCCGTGTACAAAGAGAATGAGATAAGAGGACAAGGTCCTCTGTGAGTGATTTTATTTCCCAAGTACCAAAGAGAAGAAAATTCTCTGTGCAGATTTCACAGTAGTTGCCCCCCCCGCTCCTTAAAGGATGGCTATATTTTAAGACCATTCAGTGGACTCAACTGAAAAATTGTTTTGTTTTGAAGCCTAAGAATATGTGCCTGCCCTCAGGCAGAAAATCACAATAGAGTTCTCTGAAAACACCTCCTTGTTCTTTTTTTTTTTTCACCTCCTTGTTCTTATAGCCAACATCTGTTGAGCATTAGAAGAGTGCTTGATGAGCTACGGCAGTTTTAAGACGCTGTTCTGGTGGTGGTGTCATGCTGAAATTTAAAAACTTTGTATTCTTTTGAGGAGAAAACACAAGTTCTTGGGTGGCTGAATTTTCCAAAAAGTCTGTTTCCCAAATGCTGCTTTTTCACCAGCACTGAGGACAAAGAAGGCCCTGAGAGTGGGAGGGGTGACCTAGCAAGGACCCTAACGTTGGATTTCCTTTGCTCCTAGTGCTGAGGTGGGGACCATCTTTGCCCTCAGCTGGCTCATCACCTGGTTTGGGCACGTCCTGTCTGACTTCAGGCACGTTGTGCGGTTATATGATTTCTTCCTGGCCTGCCATCCGCTGATGCCCATTTACTTTGCAGCTGTGGTACGTACCCGCTGTGAGCAGCAGCCAGGCTCCGCCACCCACCCCAGCTTAACCATCTTCCCTGCAGGGGGGCTGGTGATCCTGTAAACGTGCAGGAGACAGCATTTCCCAGGCAGGTGTCCCTTGACACCATTCTGTGCAGTGTAAATGGGGGTGTGTGTGGTAAAGAAAAGGCTCATCACACAGACTTACAACCTAAGACTCTTCCGAACCTTTGAAGTGCCAGGGTGCCTTGTGAATTGTCGTTCTGCTGGTGCCCCTGGAACTACGTTCACCTGCTGAACATCATCAGGGAAGCAGTCTGCACTGCAGCTGCCAAAAGGGATATTTGGCATTAGGCCACAGAAGCGAGGTGGCTTGGAGTCGGGGGGCAAGCGGGGGGGGGGGGGGGGCTGTACTTACTAAAAGGTTGGTACACACCTATAACCCCAGTAAGTCAGGAGGCTGAGGCAGCAGGATCGCAAGTTTGAGGCCACTGTGGACAACTTAGCCAGACCCCAACTCAAAATAATTAAAAATTTTTTTAAAAAGGGAATAGGGATGCAGCTTAGTGGTAGAGCACCCCTATTCAATCCCCAGTATTGGGGGAATGGGGGAGATGGGCCTGAGTGATATGTAGAGTTGGGGACCCAGGAAGTTCTTCACAGGTTCCTTCAACTGCAATGGATTTGTGGACCAACAGTCAGAAGGAAGATGTTTAAAGGGAGCAAGACCATTCCTTCCACAATTGTGAACCATTTCTTTACTGAAGCACCAAGAGTCTCCCAGTAATCCCCCTCCTTTTCTTCTTAAAAGACTCTCCTTCATTTCTTTCAAGGGGCCCTCTTGAGGGACACTTGGGCAGACAAATGTGCCCAGAAGGACTTACTCAAATTGGTCAGTCTTTCAGTCATGAGTGGCAGTATGTTTCTAGCAGGAAGGCCCAGCCCAGTTGCAACAGTGCTGAGAGAATACCTTACTCCATCTTAGATGGATACAGAGCTTGCCGAGTGTTTGAGCTGAGCTCTGTTTTCCATTTAAACTCCTCTCTAGAGAGTGGAAGGCAGCTGGCCCAGGCCTTGTGTATCTGGTCTGTGATGCAAAGTCTTACTTCCCACAGATCGTGTTGTATCGTGAGCAGGAAGTTCTGGACTGTGACTGTGACATGGCCTCGGTCCACCATCTGTTGTCCCAGATCCCTCAGGACCTGCCCTATGAGACGCTGATCAGTAGAGCAGGGGACCTCTTTGTTCAGTTTCCCCCTTCTGAACTCGCACGGGAGGCTGCCCAGCAGCAAGCAGAGAGGTAAGCAGAACAAGGCACTGGTGGAGCTGGGGTGGCTGTAAGCAGGCAGAGGCCAGGGGAGACTGTCTAGTGAGGACAGGACAGGGCAGGGCAGCGGCCGGAGCTGTTCGCTTACCAGCAGAATCCCCTTAGACTTCACGGGTCTTAACCAAAAGAGCTTTCTGGCTCTGCCCCACCTGCCAGTGGAGCTGCTGCAGGTCCTCCTCCTTCGTACCACTCCTTGTTTCTGCCTCCTTCCTCTGCAGAACCGCAGCCTCTACCTTCAAAGACTTTGAGCTGGCGTCAGCACAACAGAGGCCGGACATGGTGCTGCGGCAGCGGTTTCGGGGACTTCTGCGACCTGAGACTCGAACAAAAGATGTTCTGACCAAACCAAGGACCAACCGCTTTGTGAAACTGGCAGTGATGGGGCTGACGGTGGCCCTGGGAGCAGCTGCGCTAGCGGTGGTAAAAAGTGCCCTGGAGTGGGCTCCGAAGTTTCAGCTGCAGCTGTTCCCCTGAAGCCCAGCCACTTCCTCTCAGTGCCCCCAGGCTCTCCTTTTCCCAGAAGGACTGGGACGGTGGAGTTTCCTTGATTAAAAGGGTTTCTGGCAAGGGTGTTTTGTTCCTGCCACCCTTGCCTGCCTGTCCACGTTTGCTGTGGCGTTGGAGGCTAGTCAGAGCCAGCCCGACCTGCGGTTTCTTCCGTGAACCCAAGAGTGTCTCTGCCACCTCCCCTCATGTTGGAGGAAGTGGGTTCTTTTGTTCCCAGCCGTCCTGAGAACCTCAGGGGCTGGGCTTCCCTGGCTAGTGGGGGACATCCAGCTACCCAAGAGAAAGCAAGCTGGACCCCCGAGTGCCCTCCTGCAGCTCCTGGTCGTTCTATCTGCTTCAGAGGGACGAGAAAGGAGGGCTGCTGCTGAGAAGTCGGGCCTTGGGACACAGTGAGGTAGGGGGCTCCAGCCAGGGAGCCCTTTCTCAAGCAGCTCCATTAGCTGGTCAGAAGTGAGACAGACACGAACTCGGTTACTAGTCAGATCCTATTTTCAGCCTAGAAATCACGTGGGTATTTCCAGTCCAGCAGGAGGGAATATTAATTACCTAGACTGGTTTTGCCTGCCTTTTTATTTCCTTGTTCTCTTCTACAAGCCACATGACATTACTTATAAAAAGACACTTTTATTACTATTTTTAGAATTATATACTCCTAACATGTAAAGTACTTTCACTTTAAAAAGAATCGTTCCTTCATGGAAAAAATAGTTCTCATCAGAACGATGAGCTTGTACAACCCTGAAGTTCACTTTCTACTCAACTGTGTGACATTTCACTTCAGCCAGAGCTGCCATTTGCAAGCACCCCACTTCCAAGTGCCCCGGCCCAACCCACTCTGCTTCCTTGCTGTTGTCACGGATCAGCCTTCCACTCCCAGCTAGGTGCCCACCCCCAGCCCTGGTGTTGTCTTTGGGCTTGGGCTACCAGAACTCCTGGTCTCTACCTTGTGGGAAATGTCGCTGGAAACTTGCTGGTACCCAGAAAAGGGCAAATCCTAGGTTGAAGAGCTTCGCAGGACGCGAAGCAGCCAGTCCCACCCTGGCTTCTCAGGGCCCCCCAGGCCTTGGGAAGAAGGGGGATCACTCGGTCCTGGGCAGCTTTCTTGTGAGTGGAGCCAGGTTTGTACATGAACTCAAGCTTGAAAAAAAAAAAGTGCCTTTTGCTGCTTTAAAAATTGGAGTGTGTTGTGCGAAGCAGCTGTGTGCTTTTATTTTCCTGGTCTCTCTCGGCTGGTGATTTCAGTAGGGAACATGCCAGAAGCACTCCACCTCCCCACCGCCCTCTGTGTACAGTGGGATGGTGGATACGCTGGAGAGGGCTCTGAGTTACGCTGAGCACTTTAAAACCAAAATATCTCAAAGTATGGGGATCATCACGGCAGGAGCCACATGGGGTGAATGTGATGCGGAAGGATTAATCTAGAGTGGTGGATTCAGACAAACGAAAATTCTTCCAGGATCCAGAGGCGACAAGATGGCAAATGCTTCTTTCTCTCCCGTGCCAAGTTTGTCCTCTTGTCATCTTTGCAAATGGCAGCAGCCTCTGCCTCTAGCCACAAGCACTCAAGCTGCTTGTAAATCCAAAGACGGCAAGAGGTAGAGGAGCTGTGGACCACCCGAGACCACAGCTCCCGATCCCAGGAAGCAGGTGACATTTGCCTGTGCTGTGGCCTACAGAGAGTTTGTGTGAGGCTCTGCTCACTCCAGGATCCTCCCTCGCCCTTGAGAAGAAAGCATTATCTATTTACCTTCAGGTGACTTATTTATTCTGTAAAGAATATGTGTAAATATTTTGTACAGAGAGCCCTGTATGAAATAAACAGCCATATGTGGTTACTAGTTACGTCTCCTCCGTCCATGCCCTCCCAGACTGCCTGTGAGCCACCCCCCAGCCCTTCTTTCTTTTGGGGACAGGACCTCAAAACTACAGTCCTGCTTCAGCCTCCGTGCCTGACTCAGTAGAATTTCAGTAACTGGAGAATGGAAGGAAGGGCATGTGGTGTAAGAAGAGTTATTTCAGGGTCTTTGCCCAGGTTCCTGACCCAGGGTTCCCACAACCCTTGGAATTGCCAAGGAGTGGACAGCACAGGAGTATCTTCTTACGTTCCAAGAGATAGGAGTGTCCTTGGTCATTTTTAATGATCTCACCTTAACTCATGGTAACCAGGTGACTTAAAGTGAGACCCCTAAATAGCCTCAGGACAGGGCTGCTCACCGGAAACACCAAGTAGATGGACCTAGGGGTGAGGGAGACAGTTCCATGAAAAATCAAATGAGGTTCTATGAGCTGCCAAGCTGGTGAGTAATCACTGTGCAGGGGTCATGATGCACGTAACGGGGACGTGGAAGCGCGCGCACACCCCCCCACACACACACACCCCCCGCCATCTGGTCCTGGTCACCTCTCACTGGCTGATCCCACAGATACACTGTATAATACACTGGTAAACCTAAGTCCAGTGTTTCCCTGCGAACATTACTGAACTCAAGGGAATGAGGTCATGGAATCCCCAAATTTGTGCCTGGCCAGGCAGGAGTACGGGCCATCAGGCACCCCATCTGTGCTGGCGTCTGAAGTAGGGGCAGCCTTTGCACTGAGCCCTTTAACTGTGGGACCTGATGCCAACTCCAGATAGCGCAAGAGTTGGTTACTGACACCCAGTTGGTGTCAGAAAACCCCACAACACGTGCAAGGCCCAAGGGGAAGCAGGCAGGGTGAAACAGCAGCTGACCAAGAAGCAGGGGCTGTGGGGAAGGCACAGCCCAGGGGCCGGGTCTGTGGAGAGGTGTCATGGGCACCTGGAGGCACCTGCAGCCTGGGCAGAGCCAGCTCTGCTGATCCTTGCCAGGGCTGGGGAGGCCACCCACTGCCCGCCATCAGCCACACCTGCACCAAATCTGCCAGCCCAGGACACTTGATACCCCCACATTCTCTGTTGTCTGTTCACTGTGCCTGGGGTCAAATTTTGGATCTGGGCATCCAGACAGGGTGGCCGTGCCTTTTCAGGGACATGCACATGCCCCAGCATCTGAAGCCCAGACTCAGCCTGGAGCAGCAGAGGCACCCTGTCTGCCCTCAGGATCCATTTGTGGTACAGACTGCTTTGGGTATCAAATACCAGATCTCAGTAGGGGATGGGACACAGATTGGAGGAGGAATGCACAAAACGGACACTCCCAGACCCAACACTGCTCCATCAATACTTAGCCATCTTGCCTGAGATGTTAAAATCAGGATGGACAAGCTGGGCACAGTGGCACATGCCTATCATCCCAGCCACTCAGGAGGCTAAAGCAGAGGATACCAAGTTTAAGGTCAGCCTCAGCAACTGTGGATGAAGTTCAGGGGCAAAGTGCCCCTGGACTAAAATCCTCAGTACCAAAAAATAAAATTAGGATGGACAGCCTTACCCCTCAACCACAGCAGCTTTATCTGTCCCCAAAATATCTCTACTCCCCACCACTGGAAACCCCCCAAGGAGAGGTCAAGGGGAACAGCAAGACTTCCAACCAGCCCTAGCAGCAGCCTTGGCCTCCCTCCCACAAGCTCCCCTGGGCCCTTCTCTGCAGACTCAGCACACTGCAGACTCCACCCCATCTGAGCTAACTGGCCCATTGTGTCCTTAGGCAGAGGGAAGCCAAGCCTGGCACAGGGGTCCCAGAGCTGAGTCACAGTCTCTTCTTACCACAGATTACCTTCTCAATGACATTCCCAGAGGTCTTGGGGATCCTGCCTGCGCAGAGTCCTGGCCCATAACACTCCCTTTCAAAGACATCACACACCCCTTCCTGGAAAACCATTTTAATTCACTCACACAGGCAACAGGGACACACGTGGTCAGACCCCACGGGCTGTGCATTCGCCTGCCTATCTCCCGCGGGCTCTGAATGGGTTCACAGCAGCTCTAAGAGGCTCCAAGCCTCTGGTAGCAAAAGCAGAGCAAGTTCACCCCAGAAAGCCAACACAGAGGGCAAGCTGTGGCTAGCTGGTGTCCCGCAGGCAAGGGCAGGAAGAGGAGTGTGGGGTCCCATGGAGGCTCACAGAGCTCTTCGGGCCAGTGGCTGTGTTTAAGTTGGCATTAGACAGAGGAGGACTGCAGAGAAGAGGTGAGAGGTCCTGCCACAAGCCCCACAGGAAGAAGGATAAAGGCACTGGCCATCGCTCCAGGGCCTTTGCCTTGGCCAAAAGCACAAAACCGTCTTGCAGCACAGAAAGCAGAGCCAAACTGCCAGGCCCTGCCTGAAACTGCCTACGGAAGTGGCTGGGTCAGCATGGGGAGCCGACCATCTTCAGTGGCAGTTCTGACAGCTTGGGTGGCAAGGAACCCCATTCACCCGGCAGCGGCAGCCCGCACTGGTGTCTCCTGGGCCCTGAGGACAGAGGGAGAGTCCATGAAGTGCCTGTGCCGCTCCCTCAGCCCCCCGCTGACGCACCTGCCCCTGGGCCCTGGGCCCTGCGCCCTGCAGGTGCTCCTGCCAAGGACCCGGCAGGCAGTCCTGGAGGCCCTCCTGGGCTCCTGCGGCTCCCCTGTTACGAAGGCTCAGTCTGCCTGCCTGAGACCCAGAGCAGGAAGGCTCTGCCAGCTCTTGGCACCTCCTGGGTGGGCAGCACTGGTGGTGAGAGGGCGGACCCCTCTGCTTCATCGTCCTAAAGCCCCAACTCCAGGAACACACCCCCGGTGAAGACAGCTGACATCTGCAGAGAGCTGGCCATGGAACACTGCTGTGCGCTTCTCTGGCCTTTTTCATTTGATTCTGACAAGCCTGAGTCCCACTGTCATTCCCACCTCAGAGCAAGGAACTGAGCCAGAGAAGGGACTGGCCTGCCTCTGACTCCTGACTGCACTTTTCCAACAGGGCAGAGCACCTTCCTGTGAAGGCCCAGTGTTTGGGACCGGCAGCCACACAGTTAACCCCTGCAGCACAAAAGCAGCCAGAGGCAGCACGCAAGTGCGCAAGCGCGGCTGGCCTCCCACAGAACTGTCCTTATGGACACTGAGATTTGGATTTTGCATTATTTTCTGCTTTTGGCGGGTGCTCAGGGCTGAACCCAAGGCCTTGCATATGCTAGGCAAGCACCTACCACTGAGCTACATCCACTAATTTCATCTTTTTCATATGCCATGAAATATTATTCTCTTTTGATACTTTTTACACCATTTACAGTTGTAGCTGGACACAATGGTGCACGCCTGTAACTCCAGTAACTCAGGAGGCTGAGGCAGGAGGATCCCAAGTTCAAGGCTAGACTCAGCAACTTAGCAAGGCCCTAAGCAATTTAGTGAGACCTGGTCTCACAATGAAAAATAAAAAGGGCTGAAAATGTAGTTCAGTGGTTACACATCCCTGGGTTTAATCCCCAGTACCAATAAATAAAAATAAATGATTAAAAATAAAGATGTAAAAGCAAGGTGCAGTAGCACATGCCTGTAATCCCAGCAACTCAGGAGGCCAATGCAGGAGGATCAGAAGTTCAAGGTCAACCTTAGCAACTTAGTGAGACCCTGTCTAAACAAATAAAAGGGCTGGGGATGCAGCTCAGTGGTAAAGTGCCCCTGGGTTCAATCCCCAGTACCAAACAAACAACAAAAAAGGGGGGCCTCTGGGAGCGTGTGGCTCAGTGGTAGAGCATACCTGTGTTCACTTAAAAAAAGATGGAATAAAAACCTCTTCCCTCCCGAGACACAGGGAGAGGCTCAGATGCAGTCTCCTCTCCCAGGCTAACTCGACAAGAGTACTGTCCCCACACCAACCCAAGCCTTCCTCTCCCTACACAACTCACCCCGGGGCCCCACCGCGGGCCCTTGGTGACCCAGCAGATCTCAGTGTGGCAGACGGTGCAGCGGATCCAGTCACAGCCATCCTTCTTCTGCACCACGATCTGGCACTGCGGGCAGTGCATGGCCTCACCCTGCTGCAGCAGCACCTGGAGCAGAGTGGCTCTGATGACCCTGGAGTGCTCCCAGTGCCTCCTAGAACTCTTCTGCCTCCTTTGTTACTGTGGTTTCCGGCCTCCTCCCAGACCCATTCCTGCCGCTCACCACCTGAGCCCTGGTCGAGGTCCGTCTGGATGGGAGCTGACCAGAAGGGAGCTCAGAGCCTCCAGGCATGTGTGTGCTCAGCTTTCTAAGACCCCAGAGCAGAAATGCCCAGCCCTCCCCGACCCGGGCTCACCCTCAGCATCTCCGTCGTCTGCCGGGCTGCCACGTCATTCTGGGCCCGCAGGGCCAGGTCATCCTGATACTCCTTGCAATTCATGTGCTCATGGATGGCCTGCAGGGGTGAGGGGGCCAGGTGGGAGGGTTCCCTAGGGCGTAAGAACTGGGAGGGCTGGGGGCAGAGTAGCCTTGACACAAATGCTCCATGCCTGCAGATGCAGCGACACACCCTGGCTCTCAGGGGAAGCGCACCCACCTGGCATGCAGAGGACTCTGGTTTCAACCCTAACCAACCCTAACCCTGACCCTGACCCTAACCCTAACCCTAACCCTCAATAAGTAAATTAATTAAATAAACCATGTACCCATTTTACAGAACACCACTAATGGGATCATAATAATATACACCTATCTGAAATCCTGATGGGCACAGAAATGCACAAAGTACCTCTCCAGGTCCCTGTGTCTCCACTTGGTTCTGTCCCCACAAGAGGCCCAGTGTTGGGAGACTAAGCTTGCCTCGCCTGAGTCTGAGCCTGGGCTGCCGGCCTGTCTACCTGCCCCTCACCTGAACGGGCAACTTTTGAAGGCATGGGGTAAGGACATGTCTGGGAGAAGGATCAGGCAGGGCTCAATCTGGGTTTGGGGCAGAGCTTGGTTCAAGACAGAGGCTCAGCCCAGGCCTGGGCGGGTCTCAGTGACTGGGCTTAGCGTGGGGCCAGCTAGGTGTGCAGTACAGAGCCTGAGCTTGCTTTGGAGCCAGGTTTGGGTCAGGGCTCAGTGTGGGATAGGATTCAGTCTGTGACTGAGCCAGAGTTGAGCTCAGTTCAGGACCAGGACTCAGTCCAGGATCAGGGCTCAGTTTGGGGCTGGGTTAGAGTACCAGGCTGGGCTGGGGCCAATGCTGAGACTGGCTCATGGGGTCAGGGCACTGACATACAGCTCCTCAGCATGACTCCCTGACCACTGTCACAACTCCCTTCCCATGGGAACAGGCGCTGATGGCAGCAAGCCTCCACAGGACGAGGTGAGGGGCAGCACGGGACCCCGCCCACCTTGCAGAGCAGGCAGTTGATGTGGAAACACACAGGGCAGGTGAACTCATTTACGTCATCCTCAAAGAAGCACCAGCCCTTGCAGTCCGGTGTCTTGCAGTGGTAGCTGAAGGCGCTGCGGTTCTCCGCGATGGAGACGCTCAGGTCCAGAAACCGCTGGTAATCCTCGGGGCTCAGGAGCTGCCAACACATCATGTCCTTGCTGCTGGGGTTCAGAACACCCAGGGGTGGCCTTCTGTGCCAACAAATATCCTGAATGTATGCCCCAGCCTGTGCATTCCAGCCCAGCCCCAAGAACTTTTCTCCCTATAACCCTCCTAGTGCTTAAAGACTCCATGCAGCCAGGCATGGTGGTGCAGGCCTGTAACTCAGCCACTCGGGAGGCTGACCCAGGATAGCACATTTGAGGCCAGCCACCGCAACTCAGCAAGACCCTGTCTCAAAAAAGTACCCTATTTCAAAATAAAAAATAAGGGCTGGGCATGCAGCTCAGTGGTTAAGGGCCCCTGGGTTCAATCCCCAGTACCAGAAAATAAATAAACAAAATACAAAAATTAAAAAAATAAAATAAAAAGGGCTGGGGATGTAGTAAGTAATTAGGTAGGAGAGCACATGTCTAGCACGCAGGAGGCCCTGGGTTCAGTACCCAGTACCATGAAAAAAAGCAATTATAAGGACAATGTAGTTAAATTAGTATCCTGGCATATCATACTCAAAAAAAATCAATTCGGGCCAGGTACGGTGGTGCACACCTATATCCCAGCAACCTGGGAGGCCGAAGTAGGAGGATCACAAGTTTGAGATCAGTCTCAGCAACTTAGTGAGGCCCTAAGCAACTTAGTAAAACCCTGTCACAAAATAAAAAATAAAACGGGCTGGGGATTGGGGATGGAGCTCAGTGGTTAAGACCCCTGGGTTCAATTCCTGGTACCAAAAAGTAAAAATAAAAAATAAAAAATCAATTTGGAGCCAGGTGTGGTGGTGCACGCCTGTAATCCCAGCAGCTTGGGAGGCTGAGGCAGGAGGATTTCGAGTTCAAAGCCAGACTCAGCAACTTAGTGAGGCCCTAAGCAACTCAGTGAGACCCTGTCTCTAAATAAAATACAAAATAGGGTTGGGGATGTGGCTCAGTGGTGGAGTGCCCCTGGGTTCAATCCCCAGTACCAAAAAAAAAAAAAAAAAAAAAAAAATCAATTTGGGGTGGGGATGTAGCTCAGTAGCAGAGTAGTTGCTGAGCATGTGTGAAGCCCTAAATTCAATCCCCAGTACGCACTGCCCCCTCCAAATCATGTTCTGTATAATGACTGGGTGGTGGTTAGGGCACCGGGTTAGGGTAGAGAGCTTGCTTAGCTTGGGAAGGACCCTGGGTGTGATAACCAGCACTGAAAAAAGAAAAAATAGACAACTCGGGCTGGGGATGTGGCTCAGTTAGTAGAGTGCCTGCCTCGCAAGCACAAGGCCCTGGGTTCAATCCCCAGCACCGCAAAAAAAAAAAAGCAAAAAAAAAAAAAAAACCAAATAGACAACTCATCTAACTGCACAGCCGCAATGGGTACATGGTATTGCATATAAAATATACTTTAATAAAGTTAATTTTTTAAAAATTCATGTCTGCCCAGAAATATTGGAGAAAATGGGACAAAATACAATGGGCGGTTGTCCTGGGATGTGAAGAAACGGGGCTCTTATGTGCATGTCTGGGAGGCATCTCCCGTCTGGCCCGTGGCACCTCTGACCCTGCCTCCAGGGTCAGGCTGCCTGGGCAGCTCAGATGCTGGACTCTGGGAAGGCCATTTTCCTGCTATTCGAAGTCCATGAATCAAGCCCAGCAGTTCACACTACAGGCAGGGAAATGGAGGCCCAGGGAAGAGGATTTGCTCGAGCCTCCAGCAGCCAGGGAGGGACGTGATCACTTAATTGCCTGAAGCCCAGGAGCAGCAGCACACACCGGCAGACCCGCAGCACTGTGCTAGCTGTCGTCCACGTCCCCTCCACAGGGCCAGCGGGCAGAAGAGAGCAGAGACCTGAGGCTCTCCTGCACCAGGCCCCCTACAGCTGCTCCAGGAACCCCGGAACCCCACCAAGCGAGCCCAGGCCAGCCTGCAGGAGGAGAGACGCAGCCATGCCAGACGATACCAACACGAACCAGCCCTCCAGTGACCCACCTGCCACGCCAAGACAGGAGCGGCCTGGCCCCGAGCAGGCAAGAAGCGCCACCCTCTCGGCCTAACTGGAATCACTCACATGCAATGCGTCAGTGCAACTGTGTGAGGCATTACATCTGGGGTGACTCGGGACACGGCAGAGGCTAGCTGATACAAGGCCTACCACGTGGCAAGCCCTACTCTAAATTCTTCACGCAAACCCTCGACCATAATCTGCACAATTCTTGAAAGAAACTCTAATTTTGCCCTGATGGAGATGAGCAGATGGGAGCTGAGTGACCTGAGGCCGCACACTCAGGCCGTCTGGCAGAGTCCCCCGCTCTGACAGCTCTGCTATTACAACAGCTCTGAGATTATTTATTTTTCTGAAGGAAAAGCTAAAACTGCCAGTAAGTTTCAGCTACTTCCCCAAACCCTGTCCCGGTTGGGCCCTGGCACCCAGCATGGAGGAGGCTCTTGAAAAATGTCTCCTGAGACCTGCACTCCTGGGGCGGTGCCCACCTGCCAGCTCAGGCCAGCTCAAGACTCCAGGGCCCCTTCTGGCCCCAGCCTTACCGCCCGGATCTCCCTCTCCAGCAGCTTGCCGGGGCACGAGTAGGTGCTGTCAATGAAGGGGCAGGAGACCTCCGCCTCCTGGCTGTTGCGGATGGTGCCCTGCAGGCACTCCCTGGGGAGGGGAGGACAAGGTTAGGGTCCTAGCAACTGTCCAGGGACTCCAGTGGCCCTAGGTGGGCTTCTCCTCAATACCCACCTTCCTTCCCATCCCCCTGCCCAACCCGTCACCAAGTCTCCCTTCCATCCAGTCACCCTGATGCTCCCTGCTGCATCATCCCTCACCCAGTGACTAGAGTAGCCTCCACACTGGCCTCCCTGCCTCCACCTAGTCCCTAGAGTCCACTCTCAGCACTGCAGCCAGCCAGTGCCCAGGGACTTCCCATACCACACATGAACCCCTCACTGTGCTCCTGAGAGCCTTGGGACATCTCCCAACACCTCTGTCCTCTCCCACTACTCCCTCACCCCTCTACTCTGGACAGAGGCCTCCTTGGTCTCCTGAGACAAGCACTAATAGACATGGAGAACAAAAAAATCCCCAAGATAACGTGACCTGGGAACAGGGAGTGAAAAAGAAGGCCAAGCACTGACAGCCTTCATCTCCCAGGACCAAGGCTTTCCAAGTGCAGCTGCAGAGGGGGAGGAGGGGTTTTATCACCCCGAGAGTAACAGTCTCCAGAAGGCCTCAATCTCCTTCAAAGTAAGACCTCTCTAGACACTCCCCGCGGACCTCCACCCCAAAAGTTCAAATTCCTGAGTGCCCAAGAAAACCAATATGCTCACTAGACAACCCCTCAAAATAACCTGTATAAATCCAGTCCCTTTCTTTGTTCAGAGGTTGGGTTTCACTGAACAGCCAGGAAAGTGGGTCCACCAACACCAGCCATTCACCCCTGCACCCCTTGTTTCTGTGAAACTGTTCCTGAATAAGCAGCTGATCTGCTTAGTGAGGCTTATGTCCTGCCCAGTCTTCCTGTGTCACAGGCTGGGACGGATCTTCCAGGCTTCTGCTCCAGTGGGCCCTCCTTAGGGGCATCCTGCCCCTCCCAAAACAGGGCTTGTAACCCACTGCTGCTTAGTGTCTTTCTTGATTTACAATACCAGCCTGTAACCCCATTAACATGGGCCTCCCCACCCGAACATCAGCTCCAGGGGGAAAGGGGGGCCTGGCACACAGTGCAGCCCCATCAATGACGCCATGGCAAACGAACACATTTTCCCAGTCCAGGGGTGGAAGGGCCAAGACTGGGGGTCCGGGTAGGGGTAGGGGTAGTACCTATGTGTAGAGGCCAGGGTTGGTACAAGCTGCCAGGAGAAGGGGCCCATTCAGTTGGGGTTGAAATAAGGGCAGAAACTGCAATCAGAATGCCTGGGTTCATGTCTGAGCTTCTTACACGGGCTGCGTGACCTTGGGTCAGTCACTTGGCCTCTCTGTACCTCCCACTGCTCATTTGCCCTTGGGGAGACAGAGCCTACCTCTGTCTTGAGAGTTTTGCAGGCGTTTGATGAGATGAAAGAGCCCAGACCTACCCACTGCCCGCCCTGCCTGGACGGCTGCAGCCAGGGTGGGGTGGGGCGCACCTGCAGAAGGTGTGCAGGCACTCGCGCAGCACCACGGCCTCGCCGGGCGCCAGCACCGAGTAGCACACCGGGCACTCGGCGGGCTCGGCGTTCAGCACCAGGCTCCGCTGCTCCAGCTGCACGTGCTGCAGGTAGTTCCCCTCCTGCTGCTGCTGCTTCCGCTGGGCACACGGGCGGGGCCACCGGGTGGGTCAGGGTCTCAGGGGCGGAGGGACCAGGAGCAGGGCAGGGGCGAGGGAGAGAGGGGACGAGGGAGGGGCGGGCGCCGGAGGCGGGGCCGGGCTGGGGGCGGGGCTGCGCAGGCCAGGCGGAAGAGCGGCGGGAAGGGCAGTGGCTGGCCTGCCGGGCCCAGAGGTCCGAGGCTCACATCCCTGCCGAGGAGCGGGCCAGGGCAGAGGAGGCAGGGGGCATATTGTGGGGCCCATCAAAGTCAGGCAGGGGGTGCGGCCAAGCCGGGAGCCAAGCAAGGCTGCAGATGGGACCAGGAATGGGTTACGGCCAGGGCCAGGCAGGGGCTGTACTGGGTCCGTGGGGCGTGAGGGTGGGGACTGGGGACAGGAGCATGTGCTTGGAGAGGAGACCCCTCCGGACGGATACACGTGTTAGCGGTGCTGTGTCACCACTGGGGCCACTGGAGGGCAGAGCAAGGGTGGACGATCCCCCAGGGAGAAGGAGGGGCCAGGTGGTGGGAGGCAGGGGAGGGAGATGCCAAGGCGGGAGGGAGGATTAGTAGGGTGCAGGGTGAGGACAGGGTTGGGAGAGTGAGGACATAGGTGTAGGGGTGAGGTCCCAGCTCAGGCGTCCTCAAAGTCACAGCAAAGATGAGGTTATAGCCGGAGACACTTGTGTACACGGCGGGGG
>JAJEJO010000251.1:723494-756271 GCA_020662805.1 Glaucomys volans | reverse complement strand
CTGCCCCGCCCGACGAGGAGGAGCGATCGCGCCTCGCCTGCGAGGAGCAGAGGCAGCTCACAGTCAAGTGTAGGGTCGCAGCTAGCGGTGTGGTCAGGAGGGCAGGGCAGTATCGGGAGGAGCGGCAGGGGGCTGGCTCCCTTCGTGGCCTAGGCCTCCCGCGTCCTGCCTGCAGGAGTCTGTCCCGGGACTGGCGCGCCCACCTGCTGATACTGGCGCAGGGCCTCCTCCTCGCAGGCCAGGCGCGCTCGCTCCTCCTCGTCGGGCTGGTAAGAGGTGGGCACCTGGTAGTTCTCCGGCCGTGCCTGGCAGCACATCTCACAGCCAGGCCGCGTGGGCTTGTTGATGAAGGTGCAGCCAGGGCACTGCCAGCCCACCTGGGAGCAGAAGGCCATGAGCTGAGCGGCAGGCTGGGCAGGGCGGGCAGGAGGCACAGGAAGGCGCTTACCGGTGGGGGCTCGGGCACTGCATCTGGCTGCTGGCCGGGCTCCTGGGGGGCCCCGGGCTTGGGCATGTCTGGCTCCAAGGGGCCCCTTGGCTGCAGAGTGAGATCCTTGAAGCCCAGATCTGGGAAGAATGTTGGCCAGGTGGATCCATGCTACCCACGTGTCCACACCCTGAGCCAGCTAGGCAACCCCTCCTTCCTGTCTCTACTCCCTGGACCTGTCTCCAGCCTTATCCTGCCAGGTGGGCATCCTGGCTCCCCCAGGGATCAGGTCCCTACCCAACCCATGATGCTCCAGACCTGGGCCTCCTGAGGCACCCCAAGGGCCACAGGGCCCCTCTGAGGACGCCTACCAAAACACTGACTGGATCCATTTGTGAAGAACTGACCAAAGTGGGGCCAGGCTTTTGGAGTCAGGTCAAGGGAGGCAAGGAACCCAAGGAGACCCAGGTAGGAAGGACTGTGATGCGACTGCTTCCTTTGCCATGAAGGACATTAGTGGGACTGCTGGTGAAGCCTGAGTAGGACTGATTGTTGGGCATTGATGTTAAGTTCTAAATTGGAGAGCTGTGCATGGTGACACAAGAAATGAAATGATTCTGAAGTATTTGGGGAAGGGGACATCATGTCTGTCCCTTATTCTCAAATGGTTCAGAAATTAAAACCATTTTATATGTAGGAGAGAATGATAAAGCAAATCAGATATGGCAAAATGTTAATATTTGGGGAATGCACACTAAAAGTTCATGGGAAAGCCAAGTGCAGTGGCACACACGTTTAATTCCAGCAGCCCGGGAGGCTGAGGCAGGAGGATCTCCAGTTCAAGGCCAGCCTCAGCAACTTAGCAAAACCCTGTCTCAAAATAAAACAAAAAGGGCTGAGGATGTGGCTCAGTGGTAAAGCACCCAGAGCAATCCTTGTTACCAAAAAAAAAAAAAAAAAAAGTACTTGGGAACTCATACAATACTAGTTATAATTATCATCACACTCAATTTACAGATTTTAGAAACTGGAGGTGCAGAGATAGAAATAAACTTGCTCGAGGTCATACAGCAGGTAAATGCCAGAGCCAAGGCTGACCTCCATCCCTCTCCCCACCCCAGATGTTCTCAAGAGGGTTCCCTGTAACGCTCCCTGCCCGTGTCTCTGTCCTCCCTCTGCAATGAGGGCAGAGCCCTCCTGTGAGTCCCTGACCCCAAGGCTGGGGTCCAGGCACTGTGCCCTGCTCCCTATAGCCTCGGGCGCGCCTGGCCCTCTGCGTGCCTGGGCCAGGGCCTCACCTTCCAGCATCCGCAGCTGCCGCTCACGCTGCAGCTCCCGAGGGTTAAGCGAGGTGTTGCAGGCTGACAGCAGGTAGAGGTAAGCACTGTCCCCATTCCGCCGCACGCCATGGGAGTGGAGGGTCTCCTGGTCTCGTGCCAACCGCTGCCCAATTACCCACTGCTGCAGTATCGGTGGGAAGCCATAGTCCAGGAATACCTGGCAAGGCCAAGAGGAGAGGAGGGAAGGAGGACGGAGGTGAGAGGAGGTGTGTGCAAAACAGGCCCCTGGGCTCCCGTCAGCCCCTCACTCACCATGTCTTTGAGGGAGGCCACCGTCATATCAGGGCGCACAGTGAGCCAGATGGTAACGGTGTGCATCTGGGCATCCTCCACACTCACACACAGCCTGGAGGGAAGGGCAGGGGCCACAGGTCCAGCCATAGCCACCAGCCAAGGACATATATTTGCTGTCGTGTCCACACACAAGACTCCAGTCCTGGGGGAGACTCCCCTGGATTCCCATGTCCCTCTGCTTCCTCCTCTATTAGGGCCTCTAGTTCTAAGCGGCTCTTAGCATAAGCCACACTGTGCAGCACACAGACCTGCCCTCCGCCCTCCTCCAGCCTCTTCCATCTTCTGAGCCTTTTAGCCAAACCACCACCAGCTGTCATTCACCTTGTGCCAAGCCTCAGTGCACTTAGTGTGTATTACTCGTAATCCTCTCAAGGAGCCCCAAAGGTGGGGACTACTGTGTCTCTTTTGCACAGACAAACATGGTTACAGTAACTTTGCCAAAGTGTAAGTAATAGCTGTCAGAGGCAGGATTTAAGTCCAAACACGATTATTCCAGTGGGTTTTGTTGTTGTTGTTGTTGTTGTTGTGGTGGTACTGGGGATTGAACCCAGGGGCACTTGACCACTGAGCCCCATCCCCAGTCCTATTTTGTATTTTATTTAGAGACAGGGTCTCACTGAGTTGCTTGGCACCTCGCCATTGCTGAGGCTGGCTTTGAACTCTCGATCCTGCTGCCTCAGTCTCCTGAGCCACTAGGATTATAGGTGTGACCACTGTGCCCGACTCCAGCGTTTTTTGTTGTTATCTGCAGTGCTGGGGATGGAGCCCAGGACTTCACACTTGCTTGGCAAGCACTCTTCCACTGAGCCACCCCTCAGTCTGATGTTATAAATACCAACTTTCTTTTTTTTTTTTTTGTCTTTTTTTGGGGGGGAACCAGGGATTGAACTCAGGGGCATTCGGCCACTAAGCCACATCCCCAGCCCTATTTTGTATTTTATTTAGAGACAGGGTCTCACTGAGTTGCTTAGCGTCTTGCCCCTGCTGAGGCTGGCTTTGAACTCAGGATCCTTGTGCCTCAGCCTCCTGAGCCGCTAGGATTACAGGCATGCGCCACCGCGCCTGGCTAAATACCAACTTTCTCAAGGATCCTCAAATACTTTAGGAAGACTAAAAACATGAAAAGGAAGGACCAGAAGGAAAACCCAGAACTGACCCCAAAGGAAACAGAGGGAATTTAGGGTGCAGAACAGCCTGATGAGCTCTCTCAGACTTGGGAACACATTACATCCACAAAGCAAGGATAGCAAGAAATTATCAGAAACCAGGTGCTGTGGCACTTGCCTGTAATCCCAGCTACTTGGGAGATTGAGGCAGGAGGATGGCAAGTTTGAGGCCAGCCTGGGCACTACAGCAAGACACTACGCAACCTAATGAGACCCTGTCTCAAAATGAAAAATAAATAAATAAAAAGGACTAGGGTGTAGCTCAGCAGAAAGCGCCCCGGGCTCAATCCCCGGCACCAAAAAAAAAAACAAAAAAACCAGGCAAAAGACCCATCTAGACAGTTATCCAAAGAAAAGACGCAAATGACCAATAATCACACGGAAAGATGTTCAACGTCATCAGTTGGCAAATGATTAGGGCACTGCAAATCAACACAAAGAGACATACTTCGGACTCACTAGGATGCTAGCAACACAAAGACAAGCGCTGGAGCGGAGGTGCAGAAACTGGCACCCTCATCCGCTGCTGGCCACAACGTGAAATGGTGCAGCCACCTGCCCACCAGCACGGCAGTTCCTCCTTAGGATTGATGCAGTTACCCTATGACCAGCAATTCCACGGCAAGGTGAGCCCCAAGGGAAATGAAAACGGTCCACCCGGTCACGTATGTTCCCAGCAGCATCATTCCTAACAGCCAAAAAGTACCAACGACCCAAATGTCCATCAGCTGAGTCAAGGGTAGACAATGTGATCTGTCCACACAGTGGATTGTTATTCAGCAAAAAAAAAAAAGAGAGAAGTTCTGATATAGGGTGAACAGATAAATCTAGAAAATGTGATGTAAGTGAAAGATGCCAGATCAAAAAACCACCTGTGGCATGATTCCACTTATGTAGTTTCCAGAATAGACAGATGCCTAGACACAGCCAGCACTGGGGAGAAGAAAGAGAGGCAGTGACTGCTAATGACTCTGGGTTCCTTTTTTTTTTCGGTACTGGGGAATTGGACCCAGAAATGCTTTGCCACTGAGCCACATCCCCAGCCCGTTTTATTTTTATTTTGATACAGGGTCTCACTAAGTTGCTGAGAGCTTCACGAAGCTGCTGGGGCTAGCTGCAAACTTGTGATCCGCACAGCCTCCCAGGTCACTGGGATTACAGGCGTGCGCCACCACGCCCAGCTGAGCATGGGTTTTCTTTATGGGATGGATAAAACGTTCTAAAATCGACTGTGGGGATAGCTGCACAACTCTGATACCTAAACCAGTGGACTGTGCACTTTTAAGTGATTGAACTAAATAGATGTGAATTTTATCTCCATAAAACTATTTTTAAAAAATCACTTGGAGCCCACTAGAAGAACTGAAATAAAGAGACTAAACAACTGTTACCTTACTCAGCAGCAACAAAAAAAGCAGTAAAAAAAGAATCAGAGACATCAACATTTAGTGAGTGACGACACAGGCCACACACGTGGGTGCTTCAGCATTGAGATTAAGATCCCTGGGGCAAAGACTGCCAGCATCCATTCTCCCTGGCTAAGAGAACCCCTGAAATCTAGTGGGATACCTGTCTGTATTTCACAGTCTCCCTGCAAATTAAGTGTCGCTGTGAGAACAAGATTAGGAATAAAGCAGAAGTATGTGCAACTTGTGATCTATGTTCTTAAGAGAAGTCTTCCCTTCCTTCTGATGCGATGGCTGGAGCTGGAACAGTCATTCTGAACCATGAGGTTAGCTTTATCAATAATGAGACAGAAGAAAGATGGGCATCATCTGAAGACGATGGGCAGCAGAACCTTCAAATCTGAACTGCCTTCCCTCCAATTTGTTTATGCCACTGTTATTTCTTTCTGTAACATGAAGCCTGGTATCCTAACATATCTCCTCACAACCCTCTAACTACTGTTATTGTCTCATTTTTAAAAATGAGAAAAACTCTATAACCTGTCCTACATCTCACAGTTGGTTAGTGACAAACTGGTGTTTGAAGCCAAGTCTCCTGATACCTGAACCATTCTTTTTTTTTTTTTTTTGATACCAGCGATTTAACCCAGGGGTGCTTAACCACTGAGCCACATCCCCAGCCCTTTTTATAGTTTATTTAGAGACAGGGTCTTGCTGAGTTGCTCAGGGCCTCGCTAAGTTGCTGAGGCTGGCTTTGAACTCATGATCCTCCTGCCTCAGCCTCCTGAGCCGTTGGGATTAGAGGCGTGCACCACCACACCCAGCCAAGAATAACCATTCTTGAAGGTACAGTGGCACATGCCAGTGATCCCAATGACTGGAAAAGCTGAGGCAAGCTGGAGGCCAGCCTCAGCAACTCAGTGAGACCCAAAACAAAAAACAAAAAGGGCTGGGATGTAGCTCACTGCAGAACATTCCTGGATTCAACCCCCAGTACCAAAAAACAAACAAAAATTACTCTTTCTGTGGCCAGGCATGATGGCATCCGCCTGTAATTACAGCTACTGGGGAGGCTGAGGCAGAGAATCATACATTCAAGATGAGCTCAGGCTGGGTGTGGTGGTACATGCCGCAATCCCAGCAGCTGTGAAGGCAGATGATTGCAAGTTCAAAGCCAGCCTCAGTAACTTAGTGAGACTTGGTCTCAAAAATAAAAAGGGCTGGGGACGTGGCTCAGTGGTTAAGTGCCCCCGGGTTCAATCCCTAGTGCTGAGAAGAGAAGAGAAGAGAAGAGAAGAGAAGAGAAGAGAAGAGAAGAGAAGAGAAGAGAAGAGAAGATTTGCACAGGGAAGGTTCAGGAAGCCTGAACCACTCACCTGATGTCCTGTGTCGGGGGGACCTCGGGCTTCAGCTGCACTCTCAGGGGCACGCGTTGCTCCGCCAGCCAGATGGCACACTTCATAGCCGCCTGCTCATCCCCACCAGCCACTGCCCTGGCGAGGCTCAGGGCCATCTCCTCCGCTATTGTTGGCAAAGCAGAAGCAGGTGAGCACAGGGTTTGCTTTCAGGGAGATGGGAGTGAGGGCTGGGGGAGGAGGTGACCCTGTCGTCATACAAGCTGCGTCCTATCTTCCTGGTAAACTCCTACTTATCCTTCGCCACCCAGGTTAAAGTCCCTTCTGTGGAAGAAAGTCCCTTCTCTGACACTCTCCATTCCTGCCCACCCAAGGCTCATCTGGTTCCATTTTTCCTTCCTACTCAAGAGTTCCCCGTACTTCCATTCATTTATCTGATAAGCATGTACTGAGTTCCCAGTGTGAGTGACTCACAGTCCCAGGAAATGGTTAAGATAAACAGGGTCCCTCCCCTCAAAGACCCGCCAGTCCAGGTGGGAGGGAGAAGTTAACACATTTAACAAGAGAAAAAAAGAAATGGGACTGTGGTCCATGTGGGCAAGAACTAAACAGGGTAAGGAGATAAGGGACGGTGCTGAGACCTGAGGAGGAGCAGCAGGACACACCAAGACCCAGCTGGGGACAGTGTTCACATGAAGAGGAGTAAGGGAAGGAGCATCTGGATCAGAACAGAAGCTGACAGTGGGGCTCCACCACAGTCAGCCACGGGGAGAGTGCAGGGAGAGGGGAAGGTCACCCCAGCCAGTGGAGCCTTGTGGGCCACCCAGGGCTCAGGGCTTGGTTCTAAGAACACAGGTCTGCCAGCACTTGGGAGGCTGAGGCAGGAGGATCCCGAGATCAAAGCCAGCCTCAGCAACTTAGTAATGCCCTAAGCAACTCAGTGAGACCCTGTCTCTAAATATAATATTTAAAAAGGCTGGAGATGTGGCTCAGTGGCAGAGTGCCCCTGGATTCAATCCCCAGTACCAAAAAAAACAAACAAACAAAAAAAAAAAGCAAGAAAGAACACAGGTGTAAGGAGTGGTTTGCAGCGGGGCAGTGATACCGCCCTTGTTCTACAATGTTGGGAATGGGCAAGAGAAGAGGCAAGAAGCTCTGAGGTCTGTCTCCCCACCAGCCCGGGTCTCAGTGCCTGGTGTCCTCTGGCAGTGCCCGCCCCACCCCCTATCTCAGTACAGAGCCGGAGCAAAAATGCAAAGGCAGAAACTGAAGGGCAGGTAGGTGGGCAGGGAGAGAGGGCAGGCAGGCTGAGACCCCCCCCACCCTCCCCGCACCCACCTTTCTTGGTCTTCTCGTCCATCTGGCTTGGCTGCGCCCATCCCCCCGAGGGGGGCTGTGGCTTCGTGGAAATGCTACCTTCAGGCCACCTGGGAGAGAGCAGGCGACCAGGAGCGACTCAGCCTCGGCCGGTGGCCTCCGGCGCGGCCCGAGCCTCCTCTGTGCTTCGATGACCCAGGCGGCAGCCACGTAGCATCACTCCACCTGGGGCCCGCGGCTGGAGCCCGGCACGGGGAACCGGGCAGGACCCCGCATGGGACGGTGAAGCGCTGGGGGCACCCGGCCAGTGAGCGAAAGAGGAAACCGGGCCGGGGTGGGAACTGAGGGAGAGGACGGCCCGGCGCGCGCGGCGGGGGCGCGCCAAGTCCGCGAGGAGCGCCCCACTGCCCCTGCGAGCCCGGCAGCCTGGGGTTTCCGCCCTACCCCGCGCCCCGGAGGCGCCTGTCACTCGGTGGGGGGAGCACCTTCGGCGGAAGAGAAAGTGAAAGTGGTGGCCCCGGAAGTGGGGCGGGGGGGCCGGAAAATTGTCTTTCCGACCGGGACCCCCTGCCCGGCCGCCAGCGGCAGGAGGCCCCAGGCTGTCCCCACGCCCCCGCCCCGCCGCGGGGCCCGCAGCCCCCAGCGCCCAGCCCCTGTCCCGGGCGGTCCCTGCGGGCGGACCACAGAACCCCGACCCCGCTCACCAGCAGCACCGGGAGGGGCGGGGTCTGGAGGATCTGGGGCGGGGCCTGGCCGAAGGGCAGGGGGGTCTGAGGGGGCCGGGGCCTGTCTGGAGGGCGGGGCCGGGGCCTGTCTGGAGGGCGGGGCCTGTCTGGAGGCGCGGGGGCGGGGCCGGGGCCGGGGCCGGGGCCCGAGGGGCGGGGCTATCAGAGACCCGGTCGTTTCCATCACTGCTGACACTTTAGCACGTTCTCTGCGCGCTCCAGATTGTTTATGGCCTTGCCAAGGTCAGAGCGGAATTTGAATCTAAACCTGGCAGGTTCGGGAACCCACTCTTAACCAGGCCGGAGGCTGCCTCTAGGTTTTCACGCTCTACTTTTGCATTGATTGATTGGTCAAGTTTGCATTCGCCGTACGAACAAAGTCTGGAAGCTCTGTGTCCTCCAGGCTCCTGTTTCCTTTCATTTTTCTCCCACTTTTCATTCCACAGATCAGCAGATCCTATGAGCGTCATCTGCAGAGTAAATCCAGAAACTCACCTCTCGCCTCCTCCATGCCTCATCCCGTGGTGCCTGCATCAGCCTTTCCGGTAGGCTTAGGGTCCTCACTGCCTCCCTGTTTCTCTTTCTGCCAGGGTCCTCCCCTGCCCGCAGTCACCTTCTGCCCTGGTACCAGATCATCCTGCTTAAAATGTATATCAGACCCAATTCAGTCCCACTCAGATACTCCCATATCACTGACGGAAAAGCCCAAGTCCTCCCCAGCCCTGCCAGCTGCCACCCACAACTTCTGTCTTTGTCTGTGACATCCTCACCTGGGTTCACTACACTCAGGGCCCACTGGCTTCAGGGTCCTGGAATAACTGCCTTTGGAATCTGCTGCTTTCGAATTTTCCATAGGAAGAGGCTTCTGGTGACAAATTTTCTCACTTTGTCTTTGAAAAGATCTTTATTTAGACTTTTTTTTTCCTTTTGCTGCTGGGGATTGAATGCAGGGGTGCTTATTCACTGAGCCACACCCCACGCCCTTTTTTTAATTATTCTTTTTGAGAAACGGTCTAGCTAAATTATTTAGGGGCTTCCTAAATTGCTGAGTCTGTCCTTGAATTTGCAATCTTCCTGCCTCAGCCTTCTGAGTTACTGGGATTACAGGCCATGCGTGTGCCACCATGCCTGACTCCTAGACTTCCTTCCTCAGTGAGTTTTTTACTGGGAGTGGCTGTGTTTTCAGCCTCTGGAAAAAGGTACATTCCATTGTCTTTCCTGGCTTCCACCAGGGCTGTTGACAGTCTCTTGTCAGTCTAATGGATAGGGCAGACAGGGAGGACGTTGGGAACACAAGGTCAAGGGAATCATTCTATAAAACCAGACTGCTGTGCCGACCCCCACATGCTTTCTTTTCCAAGAAGCAATTTACCTGCAGCCCCCCCTGGCTTAAGTGGACAGGCAGTGTCACATTCTTCAGCAAACTACCTGTTGCCTGCAGGAGAAATGCAGGCCCACAATAATGTTGATAAGAGGAACCCAAGCTACTCTGAGGGGGAGACTTTTGTGACCCTTTCCACAGACCAGATCCTGAAACTCAGGGAGACAAGGATAATTCCTCCTTATCATAAAGACTGTAAAAATTTATGGTTAAGAATCCAATTAGAACCAGGCAGCATGGGCCAAGGTGACCTAGAGTTGTCATGGCAGTGGGGACTTGAAAGTGTGATGTCATGCTGCTGTCAGTCAAAAGCCAAGAGGTGGGGGCTGGGGTTGTGGCTCGGTGGTAGAGCACTTGCCTAGCATATGTGAGGCACTGGGTTCGATTCTCAGCACTGCATATAAATAAATGAATAGAAATAAAGGTCTATCAACAACCAAAAAAAGTTAAAAAAAAAAAAAAAAGTCAAGAGATAGACCTGGGAAAGGCTCTTTGGAAACTTCTCCGGGGTCCCCAAAAAGAGAGACACATTGTCCCTCTCCTCTGAGAGGACCCACTCTCTCCCTTCAGATGTCGCCTTTCCCTTTTCCCATCCCTTCAATAAACTCATGCCTGTTACTCTGAGCGACATGTCTGAACTCTTTCTGACTTGATTCCAGAATCACGGTTTGAAGGGGCCATTGTGCCGCCTCAGTTTCCCAGAAGGCCCCAGTCCTGTAACACAATGACTCTTCTTCCTTTGACATCTTTATTGGGATAGGGTTTATATACTGTAATGGGCTTCAGTACACTACAGAGTTGTTCACCCATTACCACAACCTAATTTTAGAACATATTTATCACCCCAAAAGAAACCCTGAATTCATTAGCAGACATTTCCACTTCCCCATCCTCCACCTCCATGTGCTAATATACTTTGTCTCTATAGAGTTTTCCTGTTGTGCATTGTTTTTTTTTTTATTTTTTGTTGTTTGTTTTTGCAGTTCCAGGGATTGAACCCTTGAGTGTTGTTCCACCCCTGGTTATATTTCCAGCCCTTCTTATTTTTATTTTGAAGCAGGATCCTGGTAAATTGTCCATTTTACACCTGGGCTGGGGTCAGATTGTCCCAGAGAGGAGCTGAAATGGGCTTTCAGTCCCCAAAGAGTCAGGATTTCTCCAAATACAGGGCTTCTCCAACTTGAATGCCCAGTAGCTTCGCCCTGGGAATTGGTTAAGATGCAGAACCCCAGATGTTCTGATTCAGGAAGTCTAGGGAGGGTCCGGGAATCTGTGTTTTAAACGACCCCCTTTGGATGCACCAACCAAAGACATTTGAGAAATCCTGTTCTGGGCCACGGGAGATGCCACACGCTTGTATTCCCAGATACTTGTAAAGCAGACCAGAGACCCCCACCCAGAAGACCCTTACCATAATAAAGCAGAAACCAACACCATATTTGTAACATAGAAGTTCCTCTTCTTCTCAGAAAGCTCTATAACAGAATATCTGCAAAAAATTCAATGTGGGATAGGGCTTCCTATTTCTTGTGAGGACTAGGTTATTCTGTCTTGCAAAAACTAAGTTCGGCTGCTAAGACTTGATGCTGTCACCTCTGCTTTTGTTGTAAAACCTCTGAATAATCTAAAAAAAAAAATGGGACAAAAGCACTTTCTGTGAACTCAAGAAAAAAAATACCTTTATGTAGATACCTACAAAAGTGTAACCCCCTGCTGGGCGCGGTGGCGCACGCCTGTAATCCCAGCACTTGGGAGGCTGAGGCAGGAGGATCGAGAGTTCAAAGCCAGCCTCAGCAACTTAGCGAGGCTCTAAGCAACTCAGTGAGACCCTGTCTCTAAATAAAATACAAAATGGGGCTGGGGATGTGGCTCAGTGGTGGAATGCCCCTGGATTTAATCCCCAGGACCAAAATAAATAAATAACCCTCCAAGCCCCCACCCCACCTTGTGTATAAAGTTCCAAGAATTTTGACTCAAGGTCCAGAGAATGGTTTGGACCCTGCAGCCAATAAATCTGCTTCCTAAAAATTCCTTGGGTGTCCAGCCTCTTCTGTCCTACATCACTTGAGATACCGAGGCAGAAGGATGGCAAGTTTGGGTCATTTAGGGAGACCCTGTCTACAGATAAAATAAACAGGACTGGAGAGAGAGCTCAGTGGTAGAGCACCCCTGCATTGGTTCAATCCCCAGAACCATACACACACAAAAATGTTCTGGAAGCTTCTGAGGCACAGGGCAGGGCAGGCTACTGGGGTGAGAAGAGGCTCCAGGTCCAGCCTCAAGTGGTAGGCAAGGCTTAGCCACATAGAGAGAAGGGGGCCAGTTGGTGGTCCAAGTTCCCCAGAAACATATGCCCTACATATTGCATGTTATAGATATATATGTATGCACACACACACCCACACACACATTTTATTTTTTGGTACTGGGAACCCAGGGGTGCTCTACCACTGAGCTGCATCCTCAGCCCTTTTTCTCTTATTTTGAAATGGAGCCTCTCTAAATTGCCCAAGCTGCCCTAAAACTTGGCCATCCTCCTGCCTCAGCCTCGAGAGTCACTGGGATTTCAGCATGCCTGGCTCCCATATGTATCTTTAAAAGGCCACACATTTTCAGCTCCTCCCATTCAGAGAGAATCTGAATGGGGTACATGACACGCACTGGCCCATGGGACATGTGCGGGGGTGACAGGAGCAAAGCCTGCACATGGGTATCTGCCCTCTCGGTGCTTTGTGAGCCAGGATTTAATCCTGGGCAGCCGGACTCCAGAGCTGAGTTCTCAAGTGCTCCGAGGCCACCCTCCTTCTTCCTCTAATATGACACAAGGCTGCCATAACCACCGTGCCAGCTCTTTCCAGAGACAACAAAGGACAGAAGGAGCTGGGAGAGCTGGCGTTGGTGCCAACAGCTCTGAGAACCAGCTCAGCCAGCCTTGAAGCCTCCCTCATTCAAAGCCAGGGCCTTGAGCAGGCTAGGCCACACTCGCTCTGCCATGGCTGCACCCGGCCCATGTTTAAGCTGGGTTGACTTAGAAAACAGAGTGTGCAGTGAGGTCCACTGGGCTGCGGGGATGTGTCCTCAGCTGACGTTCCACGTGTCTGGACTTTCACCCTGGGTCACTTTGCAAGGCAGGGGAAGCTGGTGAGAGATGAAGGTGAGGGTGGAAGAAACCTCCCTGAGAAATAAAATTACTTCAGGATTCTTTTTTATTAGGCACAAGGTGAGAATCTGTAACTCCTGGTCCCAGATCCACAATATTGACTAGTCCTGAACCTGAGTACGCCCAGAACAGGGCCTGAGGCTTCCCACGTGTCATGACACAAACCCTGTGTGGCCTGAACGTTGTCAGGGCTAACGGGGCAGACAGGCTTGGACCCCCATTCCAAACCATTCCTTGAGTCGATGAGGACCAGCCTCTGAGTTGGATTCTTGTGTCTTTGGGGCCCAAATTTTGACTTAGGCTTGCAAGGAGAATGTTGTGTCCATTTTTTCCCCCTGTGGAACTGGGGACTGCGCAGGGGTTCTCTACCACTGAGCTCCATCCCCAGCCATTTTTAAAATTTATTTTCAGACAGGGTCTCATTCAGTACTGAGGCTGGACTCAAATTCGAGATCCTCCTGCCTCAGCCTCCGGAGTTGCTGGGATTACAGAAGTGTGTCACTGTGCCCCTTAGAGAGAAAGCCTTGATCAGGAGACAGCAGCCGACACAGTTTCCAGCGAGGCCTGGGCTCTGAGTCCTGAGGGCAAAGCCTGGGGCCTTGGGCATAGAGGTGCTCCCCTTTCTTTGAAAGGTGCAAGATACAAAGGTGGCTGGGCTGTGTGGAAAAGGGACTGTCCTAGGGACAGAAGCACCTGGCACCAGTACCAGTGGAGGCTGACCCTGGTATTAAGTGTGCCACGAGAGACACTGACCTGTGCCAGCTTGTCCGCCCTGCAAGCAGGGGGGTTGTCCCCTTGGTTCGGGGCCCAGCACCTACAACAGGACTTGGAAACAGGGAGCATCCAAGCACAACATGTGTGCAGGGACATGGGTGTGCATAGAGCACACTTGCCTGTGCTTCCTCTGTCCCCTCTCCTAGAAGGCACTTAAGGTTTGGCTCAGTCTGAAGAGGCAGGAGAAAGTTTGGAGACGCCCCCAAACAATCCACCCTCTGCAGCCGACAGCCCAGTGAGGGGGCCCTAGCCATACAGGCCCACCTCCCCTTCGCCCACCTCCTCCTCGGCCTCCTGCAGCCCTGGCCCATCGGGAACCACCTGGTCAGCATCCCACAGGCGGGATCGGGACAGGGCAGAGGGGGCTGGGTCCTCCCGGAGCCAGGGGTGCAGCAGGATGCCTGAGGCCGTGAGCCGCTCCGCGGGCTCCCGACGGAGGAGGCAGCGAACCAGGCAGCGGGCAGGAGCAGAGAGGCCCTCAGGCAGGGCGAAGGCCCCGCGGCGGATCTTGCCAAAGAGCAGCGCGGGCTGGGAGTCCTGGAAGGGGTAGTGGCCGGCCAGCATGGTGAAGAGGGCCACGCCCAGGCTCCAGACGTCTGCCGCCTTGCCCGAGTAGGATGCCCGGGAGCTGAGGATCTCCGGCCCCACGTAGGCTGGGCACGCATGCTTGTCCCACAGGGAGTCGTCGGGCCCCGTCAGAACGCAGGCGTCCTCCAGGTTCTCCAGCACCAGCTTCGTCCTGGGGCAGAGACAGAGGCGTTAGACTCCACTGGACCTCCAAGCCACCACCCCACACTGTCCCCTTCAACAGCACCCACTTCCCCAGGATCTGCTGGCATTTGACAGACATGAGCCAGTTCTGTGAGGCTGGACCACTGATCCCATTTCACAGATGAGAAAGTCTAGGCTAAAATGTTTCTTCAAGTCACAGAGCAATTGCATTTAAACTAAGATTCCAACCAGGCACACCTGTAATCCCAGTGATAGGGAGGCTGAGGGAGAAGGAGCACGAGTTCAAGACCAGCCTGCTGAGACTCTGTATGGAAATAAAGTGAAAAGGACTGGGGGTGTAGTTCAGTGGTAAAGGGCTCCTGGTTTCAATCCCCAGTACCAAAAAATAAAGGAGAGAAACAGGAAGTGTGTGGAACATCTCAGCAAGGTCCTGCCCCCAAAGGGAATGACTGAAAGCCAGGTCAGCAGCAGCATCCCTGGCTCAGCTGGTTCCTGGCTCAGCTCATTTTGTCATCCGTGCAGCCTGGAGAGAAGCTACCACTTCACGGTTCTAGGGTGCAGGGCTGGGACGGGAGCTCTGGCTGGCCCCTGCCCAGATCCAGGGCTCTGAACCCTCATGTTATTCCCATTTTTTCCCAAAAGAAGACAGAGATCTGTTTTTGTGGGTGTGGGGGCAGTGCTAGAAATCAGACCCAGGGCCTCCTGCATGCGCTCGGCAAACGCTCTACCCCTGAGCCCCAGCTGCAGCCCCAGAAATCATATTTTAATGAAAAAGTAGCAGTTGTTAAAATGTTGGCCTGCCATTTGCAACTTTTACTTTATTTGACAGTGCTGGGGATTGACCCCAGGGCCTTGCTTATGTTAGACAGGTGGACCTGTCTACCACTGAACAACACCCCAGCCTGCAATTCTACTTTAAACAGCTCCTACAGGGCACCCCCAATGGCTTTAATAACAACTATTCAGTGCCCACTGCAGATGATCTGATTATGGCACTACTTCCTGGGTGCCTCCAGGCAGCTCACAAATGCTGACTTATCCATGAATCGCAGCCTGGGGGTGGGGCAGGCTTAGCATTATTGGCCCATTTTATAAACTAAGAAAGAAAGGCTTGTTCAATACTCCAGGCCAAAGCAGAAGAAAGGCAGAACCAGAATTTAAATCCAGGTCCGCCTGGCTCCATAGACCCTCTTCTGCTAACTATTCTTTTTCCTTTTTCTCTTTTTGAAATACTGGGGATTGAAATTGAATCCAGGGGCACTCTGCCACTGACCTACATCCCCAGCCCTTGTTATTTTATTCTGAGACAGGGCCCTGCTAAACAGATGAGGCTGGCCTCCAACTTGTAATCCTCTTGCCTCAGCTTCTCGAATGGCTGGGAATACAGGAGTGCGTCACCACTCTGGCTCTGTTAACTATTCTTGAACTACTGCCTTCGAAAGAGAAAGGAGCACTTTCCTCCAGAAGGTCTTGGGTAGCTGTGTTTACCTTAAGTTTGAAATCTGTTTGAAATTATGTACCTGTTTAAAAATCAAGATAAATTTTACGTTCTGGTTTGTACTCAGAGGTATGCTGTTCTGACACATAATGTAGAAGGAAGCTGGGTGAATGGATTACAGGGAGGAGAATCACAAGTTCAAAGTCAGCCTCAGCACCTTAGCGGGCCCTAAGCAATTTAGCAAGCCCCTCTCTTAAAATAAAAAATAAGAAAGGTCTGGGGATGTGGTTCAGTGGTTAAGAATCCCTGAGTTCAATCACTGATAACAGAAAAATAAACCCCAGCCCTCGCACATGCTAACCACATAAACACATGCTTTACTGAATTACACCTCCAGCTCTGAGCTTCTCCACTTCTTGCTTAAGTTACTCTGCCTCCTGGGTCTCAGTTTTTTTCTTTCTTTTTTTTGTGGGGGGATACCAGGGATTGAATTTAGGGGCACTTGGTCACTGAGCCACATCCCCAGCCCTATTTTGTATCTTATTTAGAGACAGGGTCTCACTGAGTTGCTTAATGCCTCCCTTTTGCTGAGGCTGGCTTTGAACTGGCAATCCTCCTGCCTCAGCCTCCTGAGCTGCTGGGATTACCGGCACGCACCGTACCGCCTGGCCTGAGCCTCAGTTTCTCCAGCAGGGTCCACCTTTTAGGTTTGTCCATGGGTCTCTTCAGTCCCACTCACCTCTCACAGTTGGTGAAGACGAAGCGTCGGAGTTTGAGATCTCGCAGGACTAGGCCATGCTGGTGGCAGTGTGCCAGGGCAGCAGCCATCTGACGGAAAAGCACAGCGGCTTCGGGCTCAGGGACACGGCGGCGGCTGCGTACCAGGCTGTGCATGTCCCCGTAGGACCGAGCAAAAAAGGCGTAGAGGAGCTGGGTGCCCACTAGGACCTCAGTGGGCCACGCCACGTGCTGGTGGCGGGGCAGCCGCCCGTAGGGCTCCAGCACAGCGCGGGCGTCGCAGGCGGGGTAGACCTGCAGGCAGAGCATCTCGTGAGCACAGCGGGGACTCCAAGGGGCCGGGCTGGCCTTGTGAGCAGGCCCCCCAACCCTTCAGACACTCCTGTGTGTCGCCTGTGCCAAGAATACCCAGGAGAGCCTGATAAAGAGGGGTCCCCCGCCCCACCAGCAAACTGGGAGGCAACAGCCCAAGGAAGGGCTTGAACCTATGGGCTCCTTGGTCTGCTCTTAACTGCTACCCTGTATGGCCTTCAACTTCAGAAAATGGAAAAATAACAGGGAAACCAACTGGGTGTAGTTGTGCACACCTGTAATCCCAGTGACCAGGGAGGCTGAGGCAGGAGGATCACAAGTTTGAGGCCATCCTCAGCAACTAAAGGAGGACCTGAGTGATTTAGTGACACCCTGTCTCAAAATAAAATTTTTTAAAGGGCTGGGAATGTAGCTCAGTGGTAAAATACCCCTGGGTTCAGTCCCCAGTACCAAAATATAAAAATTTAAAAAACAACAACAAAAAACCAACCAGGTAACCCAAACAGAAAACCCTCAAAGCAGGGGAAAGCCAGGAGAGCAGAGGCAGTTCATGCTCATCATCCTCAGAGTCAGCGCCTGGCTCCCTTTCACTCAACCAGCTTGATTGACGTGTCTGTGCCAGCCACACTGACAGCCGGGGTCCCTGCTCCCCTGGGACCCACAGTCCCACGCAGGAAGGAGAAGTGCAAAAAGGTCAGCAGGCTCAGGATTGCAAGTGCTGCCGAGTGCTTCTGGCCAAGGAAGGTGCTAGAAGAAGCGTGCTTCGGAGGCTGGCCGTTTTGGACGGCATGACCCAGAAGTAACTCTGGGGAACGATTTAAAGATTCGCAGGGCAGGCCCGGGGAATGCATTCCGGGCCAGGAGCCCGGCGGGGCTGGGAGAGCCCGAGACGCACCTTGCAGGCGAACTCGGCGCCCGTGGGGCGGTGCAGGGCGCGGTAGGTTCGCCCGTCCTCCTCGGGCTCCAGGAGGACATATGGCCCAAGCCGGGAGGCAGGGGCGACGGCAGGGACGAGGGCAGGAGCACTGTCCGGAGCCGGGGGTGGGCTCAGGGGCAGCAGGCACGGGGGTGGCCTGGGCTGGGAGCCGCTTCGAGCTCGTTTCAGGACGGGGCGCTCAGCGTCCGGGTCGTCTTTCAGCTCCGGTGGCTTCTTCCTAGAGTAGGCGCCTGCGGGAGCCGCCAGCGGGGCCGCGGGCATCTGGAAAGAGGGGGAGAAAGCACTGGGGGAGGCCCTTTGATGGCCCCTTCCTCTCCCCGCTGCGGGGGGCCACTGGCACCGCCTTCCAGCCGCCAACCTGGCATTAAATGATAAAAGCACCCACTTTTCCCTAGGGCCCCCCTTCTGGGAGTTTATCCTCCAGCTACACTGCCACCAAATTTTAAATATGTGAAAGGGGCTGGGGACATAGCTCAGTTGGTAGCGTGCCTGCCTCGCAAGCACAAGGCACTGGGATCAGTCCCCAGCACCGCAAAAAAAAAAAAAAAAAAAAAAATTTGAAAGGCTGTCCATCAGAGCGAGGGTCCAGTAGCCAAAGACAGAAGCACCCCAAATGCACAGTGGTGGAAGGCTAAACCAGGCCAGGACAGTCACATGGCAGAATACTATATAACTCTGAAGAAGTACTGACAAGCACTTCCTAGGCTGACTTTTACTGATCTCCAAGGCATATCAAGAGGGAAAAAATACACAGAAATTATGTATATACAGTGCTCTTTTGTTAAAAATAATATATAAACCAAACCTGTAATTCCAGCAATTGGGGAGGCTGAGGCAGGAGGATCCTAAGTTCAAGGCTAGCCTCAACAACTTATTGAGACCCTGTCTCAAAATGAAAAATATAAAGGACTGGGGATGTAGCTCAATGGTCAAGCACCCCTGGGTTCAATCCCCAGTGCCAAAAAAATAATAAATATGTATATTAACTGGGTGCAGTAGTGCACACCCACAATCTCAGTGACTTAGGAGGCTGAGGCAGGAGAATCACAAGTTTGAGGACAGCCTCAGCAACCTAGAGAGACCCTGTCTCAAAATAAAAAATTTAAAAGGTCTGGGGATGTGGTTCAGTGATAGACCACCCCTGGATTCAATCTCCAGCAACACACACACACACACACAAAGAGCAAGTTTTTTAAAAAGTAGAATCAAGAGATGGAATTGGCAGCTGGGGAGAGGGAGGAAGAGAGTTCCCGGTTCTGTTCCCCAAGTAGCATAGGCATCTATCCTCTACTGCTGAAGGGGGGAGGAAGGTGCATGAATGAGGTATGTACTGAATGACGATGAACACCTGTTCCACCATGAATTTATTGTCAATGATCAGAGCCAGCTGCAGAAGGGTACACCGGAAAGGATCCTATTTATGTAAAAAAAAAAAAAATACCACCAGCATATAAAATAAAATATCGTCACATTTATATGCACACAGGAAAAAATCTGGGAGGACCAAGAATACACGGGCCACACTAAATCCTGGCCACCTGCACAGCCCAGAGGGGAGGCAGTTTTGGTAGAGTCTCAAGGGAATTTTCAATTTCAATATTTTTATTTTTATTTTTATTTTGTTATTTGTTATTTTGAGACAGGGCCTCACTTGGTTGCCAAGGCTGGCCTTGAACTTGAAATCCAAGTTGCTGGGATTATAATGCATGTGCTACCACCTGGGTTTCAATGTTTTTAAATGAAGATTCTCGATCATTTATTGCTTGAGTGTCAAAACAAGGTCATTCCCTCTCCCTAGAGGGCGTTGTGTTGACTTTTCCCTGATGGCCCAAGGGCTCCTGGAATCATTGGATCCACGTGTGCACCAGACAGGGCCACAGGGTCTCTCAGAGGCCCCCAGATTCAGTTCCTGCATGGTGGGGGACGTCACCAGGCAGCAGTGGCTGTGTGTGCTGGTGGGGGATGGGCAATGGCATGTGGAGGGGCAACAACCGCCCCAGGACCCACCCACTCAGGTTCCATGCCAAGGGGGCATGAGGTGTTAGCGACCTCAGACCCAGAAAGACCCTCCAACTATGGAAGCAGCTCCAGCCGGGCACATTGGCAGGCTGCCCTCTGCAATCATGTTGCTCCCAAATGCATGGCTGCCCCCCGTCAAGTAAAAGGCCATCATCCTGACTTGCTAAGAATGCGACAAGGAGCCAGACTGCAGCTCAGTGACAGAGCCCTCACCTAATGTTCATGAGGTCCTAGGTTTGACCTTAGGCACTGCGTGTGTGTGTGTGTGTGTGTGTGTGTGTGTGTGTAAGGATGCAGCGAGTGCCATCATGTATAACTAACTAGAACAAATAAAAAATAAAGAATGCAATAAGTATATGTGTGGGGGGGTATAGTCAGATATTCCTAGGTTTTAATCCTGGCCCAGACCCTTTCTGGCTGGGTAGCCCTGGATAAGTTTCTCAACCTTTCTGTGCCTCAGTTCCTGTACAGCGGGATCCAGATGAAAAGCTCCCAGGATTATTGTGATGATGAAATAAAAACAAAAAATAGAGGTGAGCCCTGTGGCTGTAATCTCAGTTACTCAGAGGCTGAGGCAGGAGGGTCCAATTCAAGTTCAAGGCTTGCCTGGGCAATACAGCCAAAGGAAGGAAGGAAGGGAGGGAAAAAGGAAGGTGGGGATTGACAGTAGCATGCACCTGTTGCATCACAGATGTTAGAAAATGGTCACTACTGTAGTCGCATCAGTATTATTGTTACTCATGGCTGAATGTTTTAAGTGCCACCCTGGAGGATCTTAGGGATCTCCCCAGGGATGAGATCAGGGTGACCCTCTGTACCCTACAAGATTGTTATGGTTGTCGAACAAGAAGATGCGTGGCTGTTCAAATGCTAGGCACCCTGTTAGCCCGCAGTGGCTCAGGTGGTGGGCATACAGTATCCCAGGCCACCTTGGCGGACCCCTGCCCCCGCCCCCACCTCAGAGCTTGGCAGGCCTAGGACAACTGGCCATATGGGTTAAGTCCACAAATGAGCAAGGAACTGTGCTGCCACACTGTGGAGGGAGGCCTCTCCTAACATCTACCTTTTGTGGTTCCCTGCCACACCCCAACAGGGGAAAGAGGGCGGGTTACACCAAAAACGCACCGCACCACCCAGGGTCCACCCCTGAGAAACACATCTCCCAGCCAGGCAGGGTGGTGCAGGCCTGTAATCCCAGCTGATCCAGAGGCTGAGGCAGGAGGATCGTGAGTCCAAACCCAGCCTCATCAACTTAGTGAGGCCCTAAGCAGTTTCCAGAGAACCTGTCTCTAAAAAACATAAAAAGGGTTGGGGATGTGGCTGGGTGGTTAAGCGCCTAGGGTTCAATCCCCAGTACCCAACACACACACACACACACACACACACACCCCAAGCCAGCCAGACATAGGCACACACACAGGGCAGACAGGAGCACACATATCAAACGTATCAAGTAACACACACCTGGCCCTCCACAGGCAAGACCGCATGCAAGTACACACAGCCCGAGGGCAGTCTGGGACCTCGCCCCGCCCCGCTGTCACAGCCAGGCCCCGCCCGTGGGAGCGGAAGCGGCAGGCGGCGGGTGTCTGGGGTCGGAAAGCTCAGCGGAAATTGAGGAGAGACCGGTGACTGGGAAAGAATGAGGCAAAGGGAGGGAGTTTGGGCCCCATGGGTCGCAGCCCGGGCGGACCGGGGCCATCGCCCCCACACCCGAATCTGCACGTGCAGAACACGCGGTGCGCGGACGCACGTGCACTCGTGCCCAGGACAGTCCCTGCGCTGCGTCCCGGCCCCCGCGCCCCCGGCACGGGAGCTCCCTGTCCCCAGCCCGCCCCAGGGCGCCCTATTCTGTCCCGACCGCGTCCTCCGCAAGCCCTCCCCTCCCGGGAGCCCGAGACCCTCGCCGAGACCTCCCCCCCACGAATACATACGCAGCCCCTCCACGATCCCCGGCGCCCCCACACGCCCCTCACGCGCAGACCGCCCCTCGCCTACACACGCAGCCCTCTCCCAAGGGACAGCCCGTCCCCTCAGTCCCGGGCTTCCCCTGACTCAGGAGACACAGCTGCCGCGCCCGGCAGGTGCACACCCTCTGCAGTCGGCCACACTCGGGCGGACCCCACGCTCTGCCCGGGGGGACACCCGAGACCCGGCGGGAACTCTCGGCCCGGAGGGCCCCCCCGACGGCGGGGTGTGACCTATGTTGAGCGTGCGGTGCGTCGTGGGGGAGGCTCCGTAGGCACCCTGTCTCGGTCCTGGCCGCCCCCTCCAACCCGCCAGGCCCGGGCAGGTGCTGCTGGTACCTTGTCCTGGGGTCCCGCGCGGGTCCTGGCGCCCCGGGTATTCAGAGAGGCCAGGGCACCCGCAGGTGGAACGGCGCCCGCTCCGCTGCGGCAGATCTCGGGATCCAGGTCCAGCTTGCGCCCCAGCCGCTCGCAGCGGACGCGTGCGGAGCCTCGGCTGCTTCCGCTGCGAGTGTCGGGTGGGCGCCCGGCGCCGCGCTCCTGCTCCCGACCGGCGGGTGATGTAAACCTGAGCTAATCCGCCGCCGCCTGATGCCCTCCGGCGCGGAGTTGCACCATCCTCCGCGCCCCGCCTCCCGGTCACCGCCTGAGCGCTCCGCCCCGGCCTCTCCCTTTCGGTCATCCCACTGTTCCTGGGTCCCTCTCCCTTCTCTGGCCCGCTAGGGGTGTCTGGTCTCAACTCTCTCTGATCCTGGAATTAAGGGTGTAGACACCAACCGCTGACTCTGTCACCTTAGGACAATGTTTTGCTTTCCCAAGTCACGGTTTCCCCATCTACAAGAACCTTCTCAGGATAACGCTGTCAAGAGAAAAAAGAGTGAACTGAAATCGTCACTGTTTGCCTGATGCGCCTCTTTCGCGCCCCCACCTCTTCCCTCCCCTCTCTCCCTGGGGATAGAACCCAGGGCGTGTGCATGCCAGGCAAACCATCTACCTCTACCTCGGAGCTACATTCCCAACCCTTTTTATTCTTACTTTGAGAGAGTTTGGCTAAGTGGCCCAGGCTGCCCTTGCACTTGCCATCCTCCTGCCTCAGCGTCCTGAGTAGCTGGGAATACCCGTGGGCTCCCGCTCGCTTCTCCTGTTATAAAGTCCATTCCCACACTGCCCTATGAAGCCCTGAGGAAAGCCCGGGCCGGCAGGAGCTGAGTTCTTCCCATTGTACTGAGAGCCATCTGTGGGAACTGACCCCCACCCCCACCCCAAGCTTTAAGAAGACGTACAGAGTTAAGAACAGACTGACTGTGGGCTCAAAGGAACCAGTGCCCTGTCCTGGAGAGACCTGAGGCCAGGTGAGCCTTCCAGCATTCATTAGAGGCAGCCCAGGTCAGTGGTTAGAGCAAGCACCCTAGAGCCATCCCACCCAGAGTGTGCGCACCATCTCTGCTCCTACCCAGCGTGCTACAAAAGAAAGCCACTTAAAACCCCGCCTCAGTTTCCTTCTCCAAAAAATAGACTCAGAACAGTACTCACTTCATGGGGGTTTTCTTGAGGATTAATAACTTCACACACATAAATGTGTAGAAAGAGTGTGGCACATTGTAGGTGCTCAATAAATAGAATGGAATCAGGGGCTGGGGTTGTGGCTCAGTGGTTAATGCGCCCGCCTAGCATACATGAGGTACCAGGTTCGATTCTCAGCACCACATATAAATAAAAGAGTAAAATAAAAGTCTATCAACATCTAAAACAATATTTAAAAAAAATAGAATGGAAACAATGGAGACTCAGAGAAGGGACCCCAAACAGGGCTTCTACCCCAGGCCTCAGATGTTGGTAGAAAATCCCTGAGCAGCGGCAGGGATCCAGTGCCTTCCTTGGAAGTCCCTTTTAGGTCTCGATATCTGAGCTCACCAGTATCAAAAGACAAAACAAAACAAAACTTCCTCTAGGTAAAGCTGCGCAGGAGGCAGGACCTAGTCATGTTTGTTTCCCTATCTCCAGAACCCCAGGGACCAGACCAGCTCATTTGTGTCTCAGAGCTCTTGGGGCATACCAGGAGATTCTGGGATCTCACTTAACCCTGGGGCTCCCCTACTGGGGAGGAATGCAGGAACTTATCTTCTACAGCAGAACACCAAGGCACAGGAAGATCTCACTCTGTAAGGGGCAAAGGAAGGCAGCGACCGCTGTCATCCAAGCTCTTCTCTGACGCCAGCTTGGCTCATCTGGGCATTCCTAACTTTGCTGTGTGTTGTCAGGCTCTGTCCTAAATACTGGAGACTGGGGGTGACCAGACCGACCATCTCTACCCTCAGAGATCTGATAAATCAACAGGGAGATAAACCATTTTCAAAAGCATAAAATCAGTAAGCAAGATCATTTTAAATAAGTTATTAAAGTGGAGTGTGTGTGTGCATATTTTGCAGGGAATTGAACCCAGGGTCTCATGAGTGTTAGGCAAGCATTCTACCACTGAGCCACATCCCCAGCTCTGTTATGCATTTTATTTTTTACATGAAAGAAAAGATAAAATTGAATAGATTTATTTCTATTATGACTGAGGGTTGCTATTTTCAGTAGGGCTCATCAGAAAGGTAATGTTTAAGATCTTTAAGGAAAAACAGGGATGAGTGGTGCAAAGTTGTGAGAGGGAAACAGACAACAGTAAGTGCAAAGGCCCTGAGGCAGGAATGTGAGTCACACAAGGAGCTATGAAATGGGCACTATCACTTCCATTCTATAAACCAGAGGAATTAAGGTTAGGGGCTTACCCAGCTTGGTAGTGTTGAGATTTGAGCCTGGGGTAGCTGATGCCACTGCCCATACTGTGCTGGGACATTTCAGAATCTTTACAACTCAGTAACCTCCACATGAATTTCTGGTCACAGAAGCATCACCCTGAGTATGGCCCCCAAGAGGGCCTTGTCACAACCGAGGGGTGTCAAATCCAAACTTTCTGGCCCATGATTTTGTAAAAGAAGCAAAATTCTAGGACTGGAGATACAGCTCAGTTGGTAGAATTTGCCTTGCATGAACAAGGCCCTGGGTTCAATCCCCAGTACTGGCACCCCCCCAAAAGCAAAATTCCAGTTGCTCATGTAATTTTATTTTTTTTAGTTGTGCACTGAAGAAAAGTCAAAAGAAATTAATTATTTTAGGGGTCAGGGATGTAGCTTACTGCTAGAGTACTTGCCTAGCATGCATAAGGCCCTGGGTTCCATCCCCAACACTGCAGGGGGCCGGGAGAGAGGGAAGGGAAGGGAAGGGAAGGGAAGGGAGATTTTAATTACTCTATTTAATCTAATATGCTGAAGTTGGGGATCTAGCTCATGGTAGAGAACTTACCTGGCATACATGAAGCCCTCAGTTCAATCCTCAGCATTTAAAAAAAAAAAGGAAAGAAAAGCTTATTTTAATCTAATATACTCAATGTATCATTATCTCAACAGATTAAAAAATGATTAAAATAAACTTAACCCAGTGGTTTAACCACTGGTTCGCATCTCCAGCCTTTATTTTTAAGTTTGAGACAGGGTCTCACTCAGTTGCTGAGGTTCTGAACTTGCAATCCTCCTGCCTCAGCCTTTTGAGCCACTGGGATTACAGGTATGGGCCCACCCTGCTGGTTACTACTCTTTTATGACAAATGATAGTTTTCCATTTGAGGTTAATGATTTAGAACTTCCATTTAGCAGTAACAAACCTGTAATCTCAGCAATTTCAGAACCAAGGCAGGATTGCAAGTTTGAAGCCAGCCTTAGCAATTGAGTGAGACCTTTCTCAAAATTAAAAATAAAAAGGGCTGGGGATGTAGCTCCCAGGGAGAGGGCCCCCGGGGTTCAATCCCCAGTAGAGAGAAAAAAGAGGGGGGGGTGGGCAGGCACTGGTTAAAGGGAAAATGTGGAGCTAATGATGGAAATGTGTTAATGGAATGGAGCCTGTCAACTTGGAGAAGATGGGGGGATTCAGGAATTGCACCCCGGGGCCTGTGCTCCTCTTGGGGAGTCCCTGTCTAGGAGACTGGGCACCGCCGCCTGCTGTGGAGTCACCCAGGGGCTTTCAGAAGCCCTCATGATCCAGCCTGGCACACTGGGTCTAGGAAAGGCAAGAGAACCAGCCCAGCAGTGGCGGAGGAACCAGGGCTTCTTCAGGAGGAGCACGATGCTGTGCCTGTGGGTGGAACATGGCCTTGTGTGAGCACTTGCCTTCGGTCATCCCACACGCTCCTCAAACCTCCCCACAACGCTGCCGCTTCCATCCCTGGAAACAGATGAAGATACCAGTTCTCAGGGGAGCGACATCCTTGGCTTATGGGGAAGGGACCAGTGGGATTCAGGATCAGAACGTCTGGCTCAAAACCTATGTGGTCTCTTGCCTGCTGCCTTGGGGCCCCGTCCTTGTTCTCTGATGCTGGCAAGTCACATAGCTACTCTGAGGCCCAAATGGGATTGATAACACAGTATATCCTCTGACAGTCATTGAACTGCTTATTGTTACTGGGAATGGCTACTGGATTACATGGTTGCATGGGTTAATGTAGGTCAAGTGCCTGGAAGGGTTCCTGGCATTGAACTTGAGGACTCTAGTTCATTGAGCACACCATTAATGATTTTCTATTTCCAAGGGGTCCAGGCTGCTGCACCCTGGACCCCGGTACAGCGGGAGGAGAGAAGTGGGCGCCTTCCCTGAGCACGTCCCCTCTGGCACTTCCTCATAATCCTCACCACAGCTCTGCCCACTGAGGATGGGTTTATGGTCTTTTTTTTGTGTGCCTGGTATTGAACTCAGGGGCACCCGACCACTGAGCCACATCCACAGCCCTATTTTGCATTTTATTGGAAACAGGGTCTCATGGAGTTGCTTAGGGCCTCACTTTTGCTAATGGTGGCATTGAACTCTCGATCCTCCTGTCTCAGCCTCGAGTCACTGGGATTACAGGTGTGCACCACCTTGCTGGCTAAGGATTCATGGCTTTTGTACAAGCGATCAAACCGGGTGTCAGAGAGAAGTCACCAGGGTCACACAGCAAGCAGATGGTGTGTGAACCCAGATTGGTGTGGTTCCAAAGCTCACACCGATCCACTATTTCAAGAGCCTCAATGAGATTAAGGGGAGGTTCCAGGGGAAGCTCCTGTCCTCCTCAAGGCTGAAGGGTCCTCCCTGCCCCTGTGGTGGGAGGAGTGCACGGCAGCAGCAGGGCAGCAGCAGGTGAGCTCCTTCTGGTTCTGTGGGGATTAGGGGGTCTTAGGCAGCCACCAGTCCCTCCTTGGACTCAGCCATATAATTATGACTGTGTGTGAGATGGGCTGGGGGTGGGGGTGCTGGGGACCTTCAAACTTCCAGAGATCATATTCTCTTCTTTGCTTTCCAGCTGAGAGGGGAGGGAGCCCTCAGTCGGGCCCCCTTCCAGGACTGGAGTCGCTGAGTCATCTGACCTCCGCCTGGCCCTCCTTCCTGCAGCCTGCAGGTCTGAAGCTGTCAGAGGCCAGGGAAGGAAGAGAATGATTTGTGTTCAGCCCAGGCCACTGCCCAGCCCTTCCCGTTCTGAGAAGAGCTGGAGGTGTGGGGGTGGGCACAGTGTCCAGCCAGTTGCATCAGACAGCCTTGCGCAAGGCACCCCCTGGATCCTGCAGGAAGCTCTGCCCCACCGCCCTGCCCCCACCTGCTTCCCTTGGCCACCAGCATGTGCCAGTAGGAGGATTGTTGGGTCTTGTGGGAGAGATCTGGCCTTCAGAGAGTGACCTGGGAAGGGACAAGGATGGAAGGATGGAGTTGAGGCAGGTGTTAACAGTGCCTAGGCTTCCTGATAGCTGGAAGGTGCTCCTCAGGGGATCCAGAAGCAACTGCATCTACATAGTCCCTCCTGGAAAAAGAGGAGACTAGGCCAGAGCCCTGGACACTGACTGATCCCTGATCCTTGACTCTACTCATAGACCCAGCCCTGTTGCCTGACACTGGGCTCCAACTGTTCTCGGACCTGAAAACTTGGACACAGTCTGAGCCCTGACCACTGCCCTTAGCCACGCTAAACCTGACTCTGGCCCCAGAGTGAGTGCTGACTTGGTTGCTCACCTGGCGCCCCACCTTTTCCCATCCCAATCCAAGGCCTGAATTCCAATTCTAGCTCTTGACTGTTACAACCCTGGAGGCAGATTTAGCTCTGTTGAATCCATTACATTGATCCCCACATGAACTCCGGCTTGAGTCCCAGATACTTGGGTCAGAAAGACTCAGGATGCTTTACCGTTAAGCTACATCCCCAGCCCTTTTCATTTTGAGACAGGGTCTTGCTAAATTGCTGAGGCTGGCCTCCCGCTTGCAATCCTCCTGCAGAGGCCTTCTGAGTAGCAGGAATTAGAAGTGCGCACAGCCAGATACTCTCTCTAGAACCCAGAGGGTCATGCTCAGTCACAGGCGTCAGGAGCTGGGCCCCTGCTCCCCTGCCTTCCAGTCCTCTCCCAACCTCCAGGCCTAGGAGGCTTAGGCTGCCTTGAACTTGCAGCTCTGCTGAGTAGCCCAGCAGGGTGGGTGCTGGAAGTGTAGGCTGGCAAAGCCACTGGGGGTGGGCTGGGGCAGGTGCTGGGGCAGGTGCTGAGTCAGCGCAGGGAGGGAGAGGACAGGGGCCCTGAAGGCAGAGCGGGGGCTGGGAGAGGCTCTGTCTGCAGTGTTGGATGCGCACGCAGCCAGCTGGCCCCCCCGCACAGCTCTGCTTCCTCAGGTTTGCACTTTAGAGAAGCACGGAGGCAGGCACACAGGGCAGGTTTTACTTAAAGGTAGTGACACAGACTTCTCCTGGGAGGAAGAAGGCGGCCATGGCTGGTGTTCTGGTATCCCAAGAAGTGAGAGTGCCGGGGGCCTTTTACAGACTAAAGTTTCCTTGGTTCTCCTGCTCTCCCCCTCTTATCTCTCCTTCCTGGCTAGAGACTAGGCCTAGGTGAGAAGCAGATGGGGAGGTGAAGGGCCAAATGGAGTGATCCAGGCAGGTAGGGGCCCAGGAGGCATTAATTAACAGCTCCCTGTTGGGGAGGGTAGCGTAGGCAGGCAACCTTGGTAAGCAAAGGGCTCTAGAGGCATTGCCACTCCATCCTCCCAGGGGCGGCCTCCAACTTCCCAGATCCACACTGGCCTCCAATGGACCAGATCACCTATCTATCCTAGCTGCCTGTCTTTAGTGCTGGCTTCAGTGGCCCAGACCAAGTCCCATCCTGTCCATCCATCAGGTTATTGTCCATTTTTCCCATCGCTTATCCACTTTTTTCTCTTCCAGAGCATTCTGTTCTTTCCCCTCATGACATTCATCATAGCTGAAATTACAGACATATTTTAGAATTTTTGCTTAGTGTGTATCTCCCCTCTCAGCTCCATTAGGTCCCGCCCCTCCCAGGGGCTCACCAGTGTGTCTCCCATGCCTGAGGCAGCACCAGCCTGGGCTGATGCCTGGAACCAGGAGCTGAATGTGTACCATCCCGCAGGCCCGGGATCCACCCTGAATCTGTCCATTCATTACTCATCCACAACCGTCCCTCCCCCCATCCACTCAACTTTCTCTCCATTCCCTCATCTCCCTCTCTTCCACCTTCACGCCACTGAACAGGCATCTGTCCATCACCCACACCCACTTACAGCCGGGTGTGGTGGCGCTCACCTGTAATCCCAGTGGCTAGGGAGGTTGAGGCAGGAGGATCTCCAGTTCAAAGCCAGCCTTAGCAACATCGAGATGCTAAGCAACTCTGTGAGACCCTGTCTCAAAATAAAACTCAAAATAGGACTGAGGGTGTGGCTCAGTGATCCAGTGCTCCTAAATTCAATAAAAAAAAAAATGGTACTTACCTGGCATTGAAAGAAAGATCCAAGAAACAATTAACATAATGAATGAATCATAGTGGCTAGAAGGGGATAGACTCTGGGGGAAAGTCTGCAGAGGAGTGAGCTTAAGGGAAGGGGAAGGCGGGGCGGGGCAGTGGCTGTGTTGAGTTGTGGGGTCCAGGGGATGTCGTGAGATCTCTGGGATGCAGATTGTTTGGGTGGCTGAAACAGTTCCTGCAAAGGCCCCCAAGGGCTGCTGGACTGGTAGGTCAGGAGGCTCAAGTGGAGCAAAGTGGGGTGGAGTGGTAAGAGGAGGTCAGAGGAGGTAATGGCGTCAGACCAGCTGGAAGTTTGGAGGCCTTTGGTTTTTGCTTGTTTGCTTGTTTTTTTGCTTGTTTGCTTGTGATTCAGCCCAGGGTGCTTTACCACTGAGCCACAACCCAGCCCTCTTTTTTTTTTTTGGTACTGGGGATTGAACCCAGGGGCACTCCACCACTGAGCCACATCCCCAGCCCTATTTTGTATTTTATTTAGAGACAGGGTCTCACTGAGTTGCTTAGGGCCTTGCTAAGTTGCTGAGGCTGGCTTTGAACTCATAATCCTCCTGCCTCAGTCTCTCAAGTGCTGGGATTACAGGCGTGCGCTACCGCGCCCGGCCCCAGCCCTTTTTTGTTTTTTATTTTGAGACATAATTTCACTAAGTTGCCCTGGTTGGCCTCGAATTTTTGATCCTCCTGTTTCAGCTTCCAAAGTAGCTGGGATTACAGGTGTGCACCACCATGCCTGGTGAAATTTGGAGACCTTTGAAAGGACTCTGGGGGAGTCAAGGGAGGAGGCCTTGGGATGGACTAAACAGAGGAGAGTCGTGGTCTGGAAGAGATCACTGTGCAGGGAATAGACTGGAAGAGGCACAGACTGGGAGAGGAGAGAGCAGATTCACTGGTTGGGTTGTGTGGGTGGGAGGATAGACTTGGATTCAGTCTATCAGAGTTCCTTGGACTTGTGATGGAGTTACTTCCTGATAAATGCATTGTAAATTATAAATATTTTAGGTTAAAACACACACACACACACACACACACACACACACACACACACATTCAAGCTAGGTGCGATGGTACATGCCTGTAATCCCAGCAGCTAGGGAGGCTGAGGCAGGAGGATCGTGAGTTCAAAGTCAGCCTCAGCAACTTAGCCCTAAGCAACTGAGTGTTTCTAAATAAAATGTAGAAAGTACTGGGGATGTGGCTCAGTGGTTGAATGCCCAGGGTTCAATCCCAGTACCACACACACACACACACCTGCCCTACCATCAGAGCTTAGCAACATAGCATACTGTGGAGTGTCGGCTGTCTCCCCCCATCTGGCTGATGTGGAACTGCAGTTTGCTGTCACTTCCCAGCACAGTGACAGACTGATAGCACCTATTGGTAGAAAATCAAAATTCAAAATTCCAAGTACAGTTTCTATGAATGCACAGAGTCGAAAAAATAAAAATCAAACCAACATAAGTTGGGACCTTCTTTATTTTAAAGGTAGAACCAACCGCATTGCTGCTTTTTTTAATGTTGTGGAACTGGCGGTGGAACCCAGCTAAGCAGGCACTCTGCCACTGAGCTACACCCCAGCTCTGCGGATGTGGGAGACATGGGGTGCTGGGGAAGAGTCAGTTTCGAGGGCGCTCCAAGGCTTCTCTGCCTGAACAGAGGTGAGTATAGAGCTGCCATCCACCGAGATGGAACAAGGAGTTGGGGAGCCGGGGCTGAGCTGTCTTCAGGCATCCTGGAGGAGATTCCTGTAGCAGCTGGATGCATGGCTGGAGATGGGGTGGGTGAATCCTGGCTCACTCTGGCTGAAGGCACAGAGCTGGGAGCAAAACCGTGGGCAGAGGGTTGTAGTTGGGAATGGTGGCAGGTGGAAGCGTGACTGACATGGACTTCAGAGAATGAGGAATAAAAGATGCTGAATAAGGACAACTTGTTTCCCCCCAAAGACCTTTGCTGCAAAGAGAGCAAAAAATGGGGCAGTAGCCGTGGTCAGAGTTATAGGATCAACCTCCAGCCACCACTGACCCATCCACCCTCCATTCACCATGTATCTGCCCAACCATCTGCTCCTTCTCTGCAAGCTGAGAAGTCTATTCTGAACTCCACCAGGCACTAACTCCATGCCAGGCATGGGGTGGGGCATGGAGAGCAAGAAATGGAAGACCCAGGGTCTGGCACATAGTAGTTGCTCAGTTAAAATGTTCTGAATGAATTAAAGGGCAAGAAGGCAAGGTGCCCACCCTCCAGAATCTTGGTCTAGCAGCAGAGACCTAGAAAGCCCATGTGGGGGGACATTGTTTAGTTGTCCCCTGCCTAGAGAAGGGAGGTATCTTTCCTGATGTCACATTGCAGGTCAGTGACAGAGCCAGGATTTGTACCCAGGTTTTTAACTCTCTAGGATATTCTGTCCATGAGGACGGAACTTAGCAGGGGCCAAGGACTCCCTGGCACTGTGGTACTTTCAAGAAGCCAGTTTTAAAATGTTTATTTATTTGATTTTGATATTAATTATTCATTCATTACATTAACATGTTACATTTTAGTTGAATATTTTGCCTAAAATTAAAAAGGTATAGAGTGAAAATTCATCAAAAAGTGCAGAAGGATAAGAAAAACATTCTCTCTCTCTCTCTCTCTCTTTTTTTTTTTTTTTTGCAGTGCTGGGGATTGAACCCAGGGCCTTGTGCTTGCAAGGCAAACACTCTACCAACTGAGCTATATCCCCAGCCCCCAAGTATTCTCATTTTTATACCCAGCCCCTCAGTCTGTCTTTCTGGAGGTCACCCATTTTCTTATATTTCCTTCAAGTCATAAATCATGGCAGGGCACGGTAGCCCTGGCCTGTAATCCCAGCTACTTAGAAGGCTGAGGCAGGAGGATCACAGTTTGTGGCCAACCTGGGCAACTTAGTGAGACCCTATCTCAAAATAAATAAAAAAGGGCTCGGGGCATAACTCAGTGGGGGAGTTTCCCTAGGTTCAACCCCCAGTCCTGGGGCACGGGCACACCCAAAAGACCTGAATCATGACTATTATTTTCCCTCTTTCCACAGATGGGAGCATCCACAGGGTCCTTTAGGTCCTTCAGATTGATTGATTGATTTTTTTGGTACTGAGGATTGAACCCAAGGACCCTCTTCCACTGTGCTATGCCTCCAGCCCTTTTAATTTTTTTAGTTTGAGACAGGATCTTGCTAAGTTGCCCAGGTTGGCCTCGAACTTGAGACCTTCCTGCCTCAGCCCCCTGAGTAGCTGGGATTGCAGGTGCGTGCACCACACTTGGCTCGGGTGGCTTTTTTCCTTCCAGTTTCAGAGTTCATCTTGGAACTATTGCACGTCAGTTGAGAAGGGCCTGCCCGAGGAGCCTGTGAGCTCTGCAGCCCACCATGGTGGGGAGGCACTGGTGAGGATGTGCAGTTTTTTGCTACAAGCAA
>JAJEJO010000251.1:675658-713817 GCA_020662805.1 Glaucomys volans | reverse complement strand
AAAGAAAGAAAGAAAGAAAGAAAGAAGAAAAATGGGCGAAGGGCTGGGGGTGTAGCTCAGTGGTAGAGCATTTACCTAGCGTGGATGAGGCCTTGTGTTCAATTCCCAGCACCTAAATAAATAAATAAAAAGATCAAAAGAGATTTTGTGCATATGCAAACAATGTCCCCAAGTCTTTCTTTCTGTCCAGTACCAAAAAACAAAGCAAACCAAACAAACAACAACAACAACAAAACAGGTGACACTGTTCTACCTGACAATAAATATCTGGATATGTTTTTGGACCTTCAAACCAAGGGACAGTGTAGGTGATCCCAGCTGAGGACTCTGAATTCCAGGTCTGCCACTTATAAGCTGTGCATCCTTGAGCAAATTGCACAATGTCTCTTAGCTTTAATGTCCTCATCTGTAAAACTCGGACTCATTTATTAAACAAAATTGTCCTGCGGCTGGGCACAGTGGGGTATGCCTGTAATTCCAGCTACGTCCAAAGCGCGAGGCAGGAGGAGGATCACAAGTTCAAGGCAAGCCTGGGCAACTTAGCAAGACCCTGTCTCAAAATAAGAAATACAAAGGACTGGGGATGTACCTCAGTGGTAAAGTGCCCTGGGTTCAATCCCCAGTGCTGCCCCCCAAATTGAATTGAGCACTTACTGAGCATGTGGGGCTTTGGGGATTTGTGAGTAGGTGAAGCACGTGAGCCCCTTGTTCTTGCAGAGCTTCTGTGTGGTGGGGGAGACAGGTGAGGAACAATGACAGAACACACAGGTGACCTGTGTAGTATACTGAAAGATGATAAATGCTATCAAAAAGTAAAAACCAGCACCCAGGGTGTGCAGGGAATGGGGACACGGGGACAGGACCACACTGCCAAATAGGCTGCTGTTGAGAAGGTGACCTCTGAGCAGAGTCTTGAGGGAGACCAGGCCTTGACCATGGCTAACTGGTGAGGGTATGCCAGTGGACACAAGGGCCCTGCTGGGCCTGAAGTAGAGGAACAAGGGGCTGGGTGGCTGGAGAGCAAGGAGGGGAGAGTGTGGCAGCGAGGGTGCAGGAAGGTGGAAGGCCAAGGTCAAGGGGAAGGCCTTGCAGGGCCCCCAGGAGGGTTTCAGGTTTTACCCTGAGTTGGGTGGAGCCAAGAGGGGAAGCTGACCTAATTTATGTCCCAACCTATGTGTCTGGCTGCTCTGTAGGGATTCGGCTTGGGGAGGGGATGTGTGTGTGGAAAAGGCGGACTCCTGAAACTGGTGGGGCCAGCTGTGTGGGAGGGGACCGTGGCTGAGCGGAGGCTGAGCTGGGGAGCCCGCGGCTCAGGGGAGGGGCGGGCACAGGATTAATGGCCGAGGTTGAGTGACAGCCGGCGGCTGCCTCGGATTCCGGGTGTGCGGAAGAAGGCTTCAAGGATGACTCCAGGATTTGGGTGGAGCCATCTGAGGCTGGAGCTGTGACAAGCAGGCAGCATGGGGTGGGGGGTGGGGGGTGGACACAGGCTCGGTGGGGGAGGGGTGATAGGACACTCCGGGGTCACTGAGTTGAAATTCGGCCTCCAGGTGAATGGGGTTGGAAATAGAGGCCTGGAATTTACGAGCCATGTTTGGGAATACCACGTCACCATGGTTGTCAGAGTTAAGTGAATTCACCCTGGAAAGCACGGGGAACAGGGCCCGGCCCCGGGTCAGTGCTACGGTCCGGTCCGTGGTTCTTATGGCCCTGGAAAAGAACCCACCTTCGGCTGCAGCTCCCCCTCCCCCGCATTCCCCTGGGGGATGACAGATCTCCTTCCTCCTCGGGGTTGGGAGCTATACTTTCCAGGATGAACCAATCAGGCTAGCATTTTGGGGGGCAGGGTGTACTGGGGATTGAACCCGGAGGCTCTCTACCACTGAACTACATCCCAGCCCTAAATTGCTGAAGCTGGCCGTGAACTTGCCGTCCTCCGGCCTCAGCCTCCGAGGTCGCTGGGATTCCAGGCATGCATTTAAACCTTCCTTGGGGAGGCCTCGGAGGAGCAAGCGCATCTCTCTGATCAGTGGTTATTGTTCCTGTAAAATGAAGAAAACGATCACTTTCTCCAAGGTCACCCTGAGAGCAAACGAGGAACGGTGGCCTTACGTGCCCCGCACACAGTAGGTGCGCCTAACAATCTGCCTCTTTCCTCCTCCCCCAAGGCCCAGTGATGCGGGAGAAAAGAAGCGAAGTCGTTGTCCATCCCAGCTATTTATTGAAAGGGAAGGTGAGATGGAAGGGGCGGGGCGGAGGCCCGGGGACCCTCCCCCAAGCCTTCCGGGCCGCGGAGACTAAGGGGGAGGGGAGCGGAGGGCTCCTGAGCGCTTCCTCTAGCTGTCTCGGCGCTCCCCCTAGTGGCAGAGAGCCTGTAGGAGGGAGGGGCTATCAGGGTCAAGGGCAGGGCAAGGACCAGTGGGCATTGGGGACTTTGTGGGAGGTGGACTTTGTGGGCATTTAAATCCATGTCCAAAGCAATTTCGGAGCCATCTAGAACCATCAGACCTCTGGCTAGTCTCTCTGGGCCAAACCTGTCCCCCACCCCAGGACTCCCCCCAGGGGAACCAGGAAGGAGTGAGAGGCTGCTCCAGCTGCGGAGCCATAGTCGGCCCAGGAGAAGTCCGAGCACGCCGGTTCTACTTGCTGGGTGCAGACCGCCTTGCTCTGACCTTGGGCAGATCACCTCTCTGCCGTCCTCAGCCACCTCTTCTGTGCAGTGGGGCTGGTAACTGCCCAGATGGGGTGGACTGCGGGGCTCTGATGCCAAAATGCGGGTGAAGACTCGGTGTGAGAGGTCAGTGCTTTCACCTCCACCTGAGGGCAAGTCCGAGCCAGCAACCGGGATGCCTTCGGAAGCATCAGAATGGCCACTCCTGTCCCCTGGTCTTAGTCTAGGGAGGGCAGTGCTTACATCTGGGGAGGACAGGACTGTCACAGAACTCTAGAATCTGGTCCAGACCCCTCATGGTCCAGAGGCAAGTGTCAATGGTCTGAAAGGATAAGGGGCTTGCCCAGGGTCATGGAGAGGAAAGAGTGGGGACAGGTTGAGGGTGAGGTTTTCGGCCCCTGAAGGGTCTTGGGAAGGAGGAGAGGGTGGGAAGTTTGGGGAGGTCTTGAGGAAGGGTGGCATACTGGATGAGGTGGAACCCTACTCCTGGGGACGGAGCGTGGGAATGTCAGCTCCAGGTGACCTGCAGTTGGGCCTTCTGGGGGCTCGGATAGAAGGGGCCCTGCTGAAAGGAGAAGTTGGGGAGACTGGTCAGGCGAGATGTGCTGGGGAGGAGGACAGGGCCTGCCCCTCCCTGAGCTGCCATGCAGGCAGCTCAAGAGTCCCTCTTGGGCTGGATGGTCTGCACAGAAGCTTGCCCAAAGGGGCTGGTGGGTGATGAGAACCAGGACTGACCACTGGCCTCACGGAAGATGGGGGACAGCTGCTGCTCTGGCTCGTCCCTGAAGACTTCCACGTGGTGCTCAGCTTCGGTGTCCACGGGCTCTGCCTTGGTGTCCTGGCTCAGCCAACCCGTCATGGCCCAGAAGAGGCAGATGGCCAGTAGGATCCCAGCTGCCACACAGAGTGCTGTGCCTGCCAGGCGGCAGGTGCCCAGGGCCTGGTTGTAGTCTGCTGCCCGCTGATCCAGCGATGGGAACTTACCATCGCTGATGCTCTCCAGCTTGGGGGGCACGGCGTAGCCGGTGGTCAGGGCTGCCACGCCCAGCAACAGGAGCAGGGTCCCAGAGGACAGGCTGATCTGGAGAGAGGCAGACAGACCAGGAGGCAGTCAGGGTCAGTCAGAGCCACCAGCCAAGGGATCACTGTGGATCCCAGCTGGGCTTCATAGTAACCCCTTGATCCAACCTCAAGAGATGGAATCAAGGCCGGGCGTGGTGGCGCACGCCTGTAATCCCAGCACTTGGGAGGCTGAGGCAGGAGAATCTCGAGTTCAAAGCCAGCCTCAGCAACTTAGCAAGGCCCTAAGCAACTCAGTGAGACCCTGTCTCTAAATAAAATACAAAATAGGGCTGGGGATGTGGCTCAGTGGTGGAGTGCCCCTGGGTTCAATCCCCAGTACCAAAAAAAAAAAAGAGAGAGAGAGAGATGGAATCACAAAACATACCTGCTGGGCTCTGACTGACAGGAGCACAAACTGTCGAGTTCAGATCAATAGATCAATTGCCTTTCCAGCTCCCACCTAGCAGTGCTTTTCTCTGACCCACCCTGAGTCCCCTCCATTATTATTTGGGTCCCATTTTATCCCCTGGTCCTTTCTGCCTTGTCTCTCTGTTGGTTACGCCTATGCATCCTCAGATCTCATCTTAAACCTCTCCGACTCAGGAAAACATCCAGGACATTTGTAGTTCTTCCATGTTTGTGTGTGTATGTGTGTGTGTGTGTGTGTGTGTGTGAGAGAGAGAGAGAGAGAGAGAGAGAGAGAGAAAGAGACTGGGAATTAACCCCAGGTGTGCTTCGTTAAATTAAATCCCCAGCCCTTTTAATTTTTTATTTTGAGACAGGGTCTCACTAAATTGCACAGGCTAGCGTTAACTTTGTGATCTTCCTGCCTCAGCCTCCAGAGTCTCTGGAATGACACACACTCATCACCATGCCTGGCCAATGCTTTGATACTTTTCACCAAGGTTTCCTCATCTTGCACATATTTTGCTAGATTTAAACTTGTATTCCTATTTCTCCCCACCCCCCATGCTAATGTAAATGCAATTCCATACTGGAATTGAACCCAAGAAGTTCAACCCCTGAGTGACATCTGAGTCTTTTGTTTTTTTATATTGAGACAGGGTCTTGCTAGGTTGTCCAGACTGGCCTCAAACTTCAGACCCTCCTGCCTCAGCCTCTAGAGTGACTGGGATTACAGGTGTGCACCACTATACCTGGCAGTAATGCTTTTTTTTTTTTTTTATCTCTTCTTTGTACCAGGAATTGCACCCAGTGGGGCTTAACCACTGAGCCACACCCCCAGCCCTTTTTATATTTTATTTAGAGACAGGGTCTCTCTGAGTTGCTTAGGACCTTGCTAAGTTGCTGAGGCTGGCCTTGAACTTTTTTTTTTTTTAGTATTATTTATTTTTATGTGGTGCTGAGAATGGAACCCAGGGCCTTACAAGTGCTAGGCAAGCACTGTACCACTGAGCCACAATCACAGCCACCATGGCCTTGAACTTTCGATCCTCCTGCCTCAGCCTTCTGAGCTACTGGGATTACAGATGTGTGCCACCGTGCCCAGTTGCATTTTTAATTTCTGGCTGTTCTTCAGTGTTACTTTTCTGAAGGAAATACGGAGGAGACTCTGACTTTCCTGAAAGGTCACAGAAGTAATTGGGGGAAGTGTGGGGAGAGCGAAAAGCTACAGGGACACCACAGGGAGCCCAAAGACTAAGAAGAAATGTGCAAAACCCTCCGTGTGAAGCTTTGAACTCCTGGATCACACTTAGCCCAGAGGCACCCAACCTCTGATCTCTTCTAGAAAATGAGCAATGAGCAACCTTTCTTGTTTAAACCTATTTGAGGTCCCTCCCCAGTCATGGGGAATGACTCAGGGGGGCTCTGTCACTGAGCTACATCCCCCAGTCCTTCTATTTTTTATTTTTATTTTTTGACGGGGTATTGCTAGGTTGCCCAGGCTGGCCTGGAGCTTGGCGATACTCCTGCCTCAGCCTCCAGAGTTGCTGGAATTGCAGGCATGCGCTCCCACACCTGGCATTCAGCTGGGTTTCCTGTAGCCTGAATGTGCCAGACTCCTAGCTACGACACCATCTCTTTGATTTCTATTCTCTGAGCCTTAAATCCAATCCCATCTCTTCCATCTACAGGAATCAGAGTTGCTCCTGTTGCCTTACCTTCCAGCACAGTGAGGGCCAGGGCCGGCGGGGGCACAGGACTGGCGGTCCTTCGGGGTCATCGCTGAGAGCAGTGCCCGCACAGTCCTCGTAGAAGAGGTGCAGATAGGAGCGGACTCCATACCACTTGCTTTCCTCCATGCTGGTGCCTCGGCCACAGGCGCAGGGATGACTGCAGCTCAGCATCATGGCTCCCTGTGGGGCAGGCAAGGGGCAGCTGACAGAAAGAGGGTCAGCAGGAGCTGCCCGTGGTGATTCTCCTACACTCCGACCTGCTTCGACCCCTCTTTCTCCCCTACTCAGTACTGGGGATGGAACCCAGGGGCCCTTTACCACTGAGCTACATCCCCAGCCCTTTTTATTTTTTATTCTGAGCCAAGCTCTCACTAAGTTGCCCAGGCTGGTCTTGAGTTTGGGATCCTCCTGCCTCAGCCTCCTGAGAAGCTGGGATTACAGGCGTGGGCCACTGTGCCCAGCTCTCCTCCCACTCTTGACATCTCACCTCCTAGCATGGCCTGGCCTTCTAGAATCCTAGCTTGTGTTTCCCTAAATATCTGTGAATGAACAGTGACTGAAATGCTTAGCCCGGTACCTGGCAACGGCAGGTGTCAGTCCACGTGCATGGGCTCTGGAGCCTGACTACTAGGACTGGAACCCCAGACCAGCATTCCTCACTGTGTGACATTGGACAAGTGCTTTAACCTCCCTGAGCCTTGGTTTCCTCATTTGTAAAACAGGCTAACAATGAGACTGTTTCATATAGTTATTGTGTCTGGTGCTGGAAAATGGAAGCTGTTACGATTGTTACTACAATTTCTTTGTTATTATTTCCATCCTGAACTTTCAGGGCTCCGTGTCTGGAGTAAGAGATCCACATCTCTCCCTTCTGAAAGTGTCACCCCACTTCTGGGCCCCTGGGAGGGTAATTGTCATGGCCAACACTTGTCCAATGGGGCCAGAGTCTCCAAGCTACAAGATTCCTCCCCAGGGATGTCTATACAGCCTCCCCCTTCCAAGGAATTTTGACTTCTCAGGAGGTGAAACTCAGGGACCCTCAGGATTAGGGTCTTTTAGGATTAGGGGTTGCTGGATTTCCAGAGAAACCTATTTAAGAGCCCTCTCTTCGCAGAAGGGAACACAGGTCTCAGGAGTGGAAGGTGGTGCAGGGACTTGAACCCAGGGGGCCTGCACGCTGGGGGCGTGCTCTAGCCCCAGCCCCAGCCCCAGCCCTGGGCGTTGTCTGTGTTTGCACTCAGGTAGGGCTAAATCCATAGCCTGCAGTGCGGGTGAGACTGAGCTTCTGCCCCTCTGTTCCCCCACCATGGTCTTCTGAGCAGCTTCAAGCAAAGCAAATCAGTGTGCTTGTTCTGACGGGCTGGAAAGACCTAGGGCCCCCTCACTTCCCATCAGATGTGACCCTCAAATCCCTCGTATAGACTCACCAGCACTTTCATATACACACACAGCACAAAGAAATACACGCGCACGAACCGCACAGAGACCCAGACAGGCACAGAGACGCACTGCACGAACGCACAGCGACACACACTTTACGGACACACGCAGACACACACACAGGGGCGCTTCCTGGAGACCCCGCGGAGCCACACAGTGCGAGGGATAGCTGCCAAGATTGCCTGTCCATAGATCGCGGCTGTCAACTTTCCTCAGTTACAATTCAGGGGAAGAAAGAGAAAAAAAGGGGAAAAAATTAAAGTAACAGAGAATGGGAAATGGCAGAGATCAAAAGCGAAAGAGTGACAGAGGAAGGAAAGGGAGACAAGTCTGGATGGAGAGCAGGATCCGACCAGGGGCAGGCGCGGCGGGCTCGGTAAGGGCGTGGCCAACGCCGTGACCGCCCCCGCCGGGCGCTAGGAAGGCCGAGCAGCTAGAAAGGATGGGGCCCGGGAGGCAATCAGGACCTCCGAGCAGCGACCTTTAATTAAAAACCCTAGGTGAGGGGCGGGGAGGGGACTCTAGGAATGTGGGCCTGGGTTAGTCCCTCCCTTTAATTCACCGCTTCCCCCGCCCCCAAACTCTTACAATCGCTCAGTCCTGTGGGTACTAGAGAAGGAAGGTGACCTTGACGGTGCCTCCCCCTCGGCTTGGTCCTTCCCCCTCCCATTTTAGGGTGGTCAGGAGGAGGTCTAGCTGGAGAGGGAGGGTAGGGAGGGAAAGGATGCTGCGGATCCTCCGGGGTTGCCATGGGAACAGCTAGGGAGGTGTCCCCAGCCGGTGGGGGTGGGGGGAGGAACTTGGTGGGAACGGAGCGGGAAGAGGAGGGGGCTGCATTGTTGGGGGGCGGGGGGGAGACTCCGGTGAAGCAGGCGAGGGGAGGGAAGCGTACACGAAGGTGACAAGTCTGAAGGCCTGAGAGGGATGGAGTCTGTCGCTTCTGCACGGCCCTATTCAGTTCTACCCAGGTCCCCCAGACCCGCCCACTCCGGCGCCCCCGCTGCCCCGGCGGCGAGAAGGGGTACCCTCCTGGAGGGGTGGCTGGGGAAATCAGGTCCCCCACAGCTCCGCTCTTCCGGACTCGACCACCCTTCCTCCCGCGGGAAATTAACTGCGTCCTCTCCCTTAGAGGGAAACTGAGGCAGAATGGAGTCGAGATGGGTTTCTGGAGGAAGGTGTGGGGGGATCCTGCCTCTGAGCCTCCGCCCCGCCTGCCGACCCTGAGGCGTGGAGGCGTGACGGGGCTCCTGCTGTCTCTGCCCCTGATACTTCCCCGGGACCCCCACCTCCCGAAGCCCACGACTCGGGCGCAGATATCGGTCCTGCCCCGCCGGGCCCGGCTAGGACCGAGGATGCGGGTAGAGAGTGAGGTTCTCCGGAGCCCGGGAGACCGCCGGGTAGGGGTCGGCAGCCAGTGGAGCAGGGGCTGAGCTCACCTATCCACCAGCTGTCTCCGCCGAGCGAACCCGAGCTGGAGATGAGCAGAGCCAAAGCGGGTTTGGTTCGCGCGTGCGCCGCAGTCGGGCTGGGGGCGGGGGGGGCGGCACGGGGGCGGCAGAGGAGGGGGGCCGGCTCTGCAGACTGCGGGTCCTCGAGGCTCCAGAACCCCTGCACCCTCCCGGTTCCCTTCCCTCTCAGACCCCACGCTCCTCCTGGAGACCCCACCGCCTCCCCGGGCCTCGGTGCCTCCTGCGGCCCCTCAGGCTCCCCACCTGAGCTCCCACCGCTCCGCAGCTCCCCACTCCTCCCGCTGAAGACCCGTCGCTGAGTCTGCATCTCCTCAGGGCCTTCTCTGGGTGTCCTCCGCGGACCCCTCTTCCTTCACCCCTCCCATCTCTGGGCACCCTCCCTCACGGAGCCCTGCCTGTCGCTGGGCACCTCCTTCCCACGGCACTGGATGTCCCTGATCTCTCAGAAGCCTCACCTCTCACCGAATCCCACTTGCTGTTTCCTTGCTTTCCTTTCTCCCCTCCCTCTCTTTCTCCTGGGAATTGAACCCGGAGGTACTCTACCATTACTCTATACTCCCGGCCCTTATTATTTTTTAATTTATTAATTTTTGGTACTGGGGATTGAACCCAGGGGCGCTTAACCACTGAGCCACACCCCCAGCCCTTTTTATTTTTCTTTTTAAGACAGGATCTCGCTGAGTTGCCCAGGCTGGTCTAGAAGTTGCATGTTCCTGCTTCAGCTGTCGAGTTGCTGGGATTACAGCCATGTGCCACTGTGCTTGGACTCTTTTCCTCTTTGAGTCCCCACCCCTAAAAATCCTTCCCTCTGACCCGCATGTGGGAGCTGCAGGTGGGGAGGAGGTGCTGGAAGAGAGGATACTCGCCCTTTCCGCTCCGGAAGGAGCCAGTGTGGCAGGGAGCCCTGCCTACACCCTGTTCTGCCCTGGGCAGTGTGTGCCAGCTGCCACCTCCCAGACAGCTGCATCAGCTTCATGCCTTGTCATGTGCTGTGTGGTCTTGGGAAAGCCCCACATTTGGTGTGTGGTCTTGGGACAGTCATTGTACTTGTCTGAACTTCATCAGGGACCATTGCACAAACATGCCTTGATGTCTTGAGCATCCATTCTGTCTCTGCCTATGTCCCGGGGCACAGGGATGAATGAGCCCTCAGTGTCCCCTGAGCCTCCCAGAGTGCTTGGCATGGAATAGACAGCTCAATAAACATTTACTGAACAGGGACTAATAATAGTTGCAACATTTGATGTTCATTATGTGTTTAGAAGCTTTGTAAGTACTGAAGGACTTACTCATTTGACTCTGTGTGTGTGTGTGTGTGTGTGTGTGTGTGTGTCTCCTAGCACGCACTGAACTGGAGAGGCAGACAGAAGTGAGACTCTGTGGACTTCAGTCCAAGGGTGCTGGGGAGCCATGCAAGGTTGTGAAGAGAGAAATGTGGGCTGGGGCTGTGGCTCAGTGGTAGAGCGCTTGCCTAGCACGAGTGAGGCACTGGGTTGGATCTTCAGCACCACATAAAAATAAACAAATAAAATAAAGGTATTGTATCCATCTACAACTAAAAATATTTTTTAAACAAGAGGGGAGCAATGTGACCTGATTTGCATTCTGAAAAGATTCCCTTTGGCCACTATCAGGGGAGCAGGGTGGAGAGCAAAGGACCTGGCAGGAGACCGGTGAGGAGACCCAGGCCATGATGTCATGGCCTAGCAGTGAGCAAAGAAGTGTGCACTCAAGGGACTCAGGGTGCTGAAGGAACTGCAGGAGCACCCAATGAAGAGACCTCAGGGCAGAACCAGGCAACCTCTGCAGTGGACTGACTGTGTCTGCCCAAAATTCCTATGTCGAAGTCCTAATATGGTGACATTTGGAGGAGGGCCTTTGAGAGTCATTAGACCCCCCCCCCCCAAGAGACAGACAGAGCTGGCTTCTCCCTCTGCTCTCTGCCACGTGAGGCCGCCCGCAGAAGAGGGCTGTCTGCCAACCTGGAGGCAGGCCCTCACCTGCCAGCAGGTGAATCTGCTGGCACCTTCATCTTGGACTTCTGGACCAGCAGAACTGGGAAATGAATGTCTGTTAAGTCACCCAGTCAGTGGTGACTTGTTACAGTGGCTGGAGCAAATGGAGACAGCTCAGTTCTGCTCATCCAAGCGGCTTCACAAACCGCACTGAAGGCAGTCATTCGTCATCTTTCAGTTTTTGTGGGTCAGGAATTTGAGGAGGGTTCACCTGGGTAGTTCAGCCTCGGGGGTCTCTTTTGCGGCCAGAGCTGGAGCAGCCAGGTGCTGGAGCATCTCTGTCTCTCTTTAGAGTCTCAGGGCCTCTCCAGGAGGTCTCCCTGCAGGAGCCAGTTTTGGTTTCTCCAGAGTTTGGCGGCCTCAGGGTGGTGACCCTTCTCACACCACGGTCAGGGCTCCAGTGAGCCAGGCTGCATGGCTGCATTGTCCTTAGGACGGAGTCTCAGCCGTCACCATGGAATGGAGCCTGGTCAACTGTAGTCTGTCAGTCAAGCTGTCACTCAGGTTGGGCCAGATTTAAAGGGGAGGAACATATTACTCAGTGGGAGACGTTATGGGTGTGTTTTAAAAGGGTCACACCAATTTGAAGAGATCAGGAGAGAAAGAACCAAAGAAGCGTCCAGAGAGACATAGGTGGCGGGACAGTAGAATCTGAAAGGATGGGGCGCCCCTTGTCACAGAAACCAAGGAAACACTTCCAAGGAGGGCCTGCTTCGCACTGTCAAATGCACTAGAGACACACAGCAAGACAATGGGACTTGGATTGGGCAACAAGATCAGTGGGGATCAGGTGGGTTTCAGGTGTGGGGGGGGAGGGGAGGGGGGACAGGGAAGAGAGGAGCTGGGAGCTCTTTTGCAGAATAGTTAGAGAAAGTGTGTGTGTGTGTAGAGGGGTTTGCAGGAAGGCAGTGGCATCAGAGAAGGGATGAATGAGGTTCCAGAGGTGAGGGGAGGAAAGGAGGTCAAAGTGTAGGCAAATGGGCTGACCTTGAGCTAGCAAAGGAGGGCTCCCCTGTCCTCTGAGGCCCTGGGAAGGAGAGGAGGTGGTCATTGGCAAGGTGACAGGGCAGACTTGAGCTGAACTCGGGAGTCAAACAGATCCAGGTTTTGTTTCATTTTGGTTTTTTTGCTACTGGGGACACTCGACCACTGAGCCACATCCCCAGCCCTATTTTGTATTTTTTTTTTTTTTTTTTTTTTTTTGCGGTGCTGGGGATTGAACCCAGGGCCTTGTGCTTACGAGACAGGCACTCTGCCAACTGAGCTATATCCCCAGCCCCCTATTTTGTATTTTATTTAGAAACAGGGTCTCACTGAGTTGCTTAGTGCCTCTATTTTTGCTGAGGCTGGTTTTGAATTCAAGATCCTCCTGAGCCTCTGGGATTACAGGCGTGCATCATCACACCCAGCGACGGATCCAGGTTTGAATCTTGGTTCTGCCACTTGCTGCTAACATGACTCCAACACTCAGGACTCAGTTTCCCTGACCATCACATAGAGATGATATAAGTATCTGCCTCTCAAAGGGGCTGGCAGAGTGAAATGAGATGTGCACACAGTGAGATGCTCGAAGCACTCGAACAGAGTGAGAACTCCATGGAATCTTGTTATTACCAGGGTGGTTCCATCGGTTCACAGGTGAGAAGGGCAGGAAGGTGAAACAAGTGACACCTGAGGAACTGTCTGCTGCTGAGGAAAACAAGAGGCATTGTCTGTGAAGAAACAGGAAGGCCTGCACAGTTGGTGAACACCTTTAATCCCAGAGGCTGGGGGAGGGGGGCTGAAGCAGGAGGATTGCAAGTTCAAAGTCAACCTCAGCGATTTAGCAAGAGCCTTTCTCAAAAGAAAAAGTAAAAGGGACTCAGTGGCTCAATAGTTAAGTGCCCCTGGGTTGAATACATGGTTAAAAAAAAAAAAAAAAAAAAAAAGAGCTGGGGTTGTGGCTCAGTGGTAGAGCGCTTGCCTAGCATGTGTGAGACCCTGGGTTCGATTCTCAGCAACACATAAAAAAATAAATAAAGATATTGTGTCCATCTACAGCTAAAAATATTTCAGAAAAAAAAAAGCAAAGAAAGAAAGAAGAAATTTCTAGTTCAATTGGAGACTTGAAGAGGGTGGTAAAGCAGATACAAAATTCCTGGCAGGATGCAGTGGTGTGCATCTCCAGTCCCAGCTACTCAGGAGACAGAAGATCACACGAACACAGGATTCCAGGTCCGTCTGGGCAACAGGGTGAGGTCTTGTCTCAAACAAGTCCACATATTACATGATTCCATTTATATGAGATATCCAGAGTTGGCAAGTCTATAGAGTCAGAGAACAGATCAGTGGTTGTCAGGGACTAGGGAAGAAGGAATGGGGGATTCCAGTTTAAGAATTTCCTTTTGGAGAGAAGAAAATATTTTGGAACTAGATAGAAATGATGGTTGTACAGTATTGTGTACTAAATGTCACAAATGGTATATTTTATATTAGTTTTACTACAATTTTCAAAAAAGAAGTGAAGAATTGTAACAACCAATAACAATAGGATGATGGCAATAGTTGTATTAGTTAGTTTTCTGTTACTGTGACAAAATCCCTGAGATGTGCAACTTGAAAGGAGGAAATGTTGGGCTGGGGATGTGGCTCAGTTGGTAGAGTGCCTGCCTTGCAAGCACAAGGCCCTGGGTTCAATCCCCAGCACCGCGAAAGAAAGGAGGAAATGTTTACTTTGGCTCATAGTTTCAGAGGTTTCAGTCCTTGGAGCCTTGGCCCAGTTGCTTTTGGGTCTGCGATGGGGCAGAACATCATGGCAGAAGGTGGAGGAAAGCTGTTCACCTAGTGGCAGTCATAAAGGGGAGAGAGAGAAAGAGATTTCCCAGCTTCTCCTTCTGTCTTTTCACAGTCAGGAACAAGGTCGAGAGAAAGGGACTTGGTGAGTCTTTTCCAGAGGCCCCAGCAGCGCCACGTTGGGACAGAGCACTCAGAGGTTCACCACTTCCGTGGTCCGTCAGAGCTACTTTGAGGAGGGCCCCAGGAAGAATTTGCCATTTTCAGTGGAGAACAAGTGGTGCTAACGGTTATGATGACCTTATACTTTGGATCAGGATTTCCTGTGCCTTTCTTTTTGTTTTTTTTTGGCGGTGCTGGGGATTTGAACCCAGGGCCTTGTGCTTCCAAGGCAAGCACTCTACCAACTGAGCTGTATCCCCACCCCTCCTGTGCCTTTCTTTATAGTAAGACACCAACAGCTTGAGAAATAAGGATGTTCTAATCCGTCCATTTAACAGATAGGAGGAATGTTTTAAGAGGTGCAATCTGAAAAATGGATCAAACTCTTGGATTTGTAGCATACGAGATATGTTTGTAAATAAACTAGTGACATGAATGCAGAGAGAGTATTTATAACAAAGACCCATCCCCCAAACCCATTAACCTATGAATTCATAAACAGATTAATCTGTTCATGAGATTCATAAGGTTAGAGCTGTCCTGAACCAACCACCCCCCAAAGTCTGCACCTCTGAAGACTGTTGCACGGGGGACAATCCTTCAACATAGGAGCCTTTGGGGGACATTAAGACCCCAATCCTAACAGTGATGGCTATCTTGTTTTATGTGTGTGTGCGTAGAGTTGGAGATTGCACTCGGGGCCTTGCACAATGAGCTACACTTTGTAATCTTTCGAGACAGGGTCTACTAAGTTGCCCCTGCCAGCCTCCAATTTATGATCCTCCTACCTCAGCCTTCCAAATTGCTGGGATTATAGGCATGTGTCACTGCGCCCAGTTCATAGCTAGCTTTCTGCTTAATTTAGTTCTGTGCTAGCATGTCACATTATCAAAGCCTGATGGTTTTTTTCAGTCTGGGGATGGAACCCAGCACCTCTTGCATGCTAGACAAGCACTCTACCACTGAGCCACACCCCTACACCCCCAGCCCTCAAAGGTTGATTTGAACATTGTGATAGAGACAGAAACTGCTCTCCAAATTTCTCTGTGCTTCACATCTATTTCCCAACCCTTTAGAGTTAGGCAAACTCAAGTGACGAGTTTTTGGCCAATGAGCTACAATGACGTCACTTCTGGGCCAAAGCATTTATTCCAGTTGTTATTGCTACATAACAAACTACTCTAATACTTAGTGACTTGAGACTGTGACAATCATTATTTTGTTCACAAATCTGCAACCTGGGCAGGTCTCTTCTGGAAGGCCCCAAAGTGCTCCACCTGGCAGTAGCTGGGTGGTTTCACCTGGGACTTGACAGATCCACTTCCAAGATGTCTCGTTCACATGGCTGGCAAGTTGGCTATGGCTGTGGGCTGCAAGCTCAGCCAGGAGCCTGTTATTCTCCATGTGGGACTCGATAGTTTCTCAAGCTTTCCTCCAGCCCTGCAGCCGGCTCCCAAGAGAGGGGAGGTAAAAACTGCTAGTTCCTCCAGTCTAGAGTCTGGAAACAGGCACAGGATGACTTCCAGTCCATCCTGTTTGTTGTCATTGTCACAGAGACGGGGCCTCACTGTGGTGCCCAAGCTGGCCTCCAACTCCGTCCTCAAGTGGTCCTCTTGAGATAGGGGGGCTCTCAGGGAGAGAGCAGCAGAGACCCTTTCTAGATGGAGACCAGCCACGCTTTCCTCTAGTCAGACGAACAAACCCTCCAGCGTGTGCGTGGATGGATCAATTAGGACAGAAGCATCATTAATTTAAATGTCACTAGATTCAAAGACCTACAAGGTGCCCACAGCTGATTTATGGCTAGACAGCTTAACCAGAAAGAGACATTATGAACCCCAAATACCAAATGATTGACATGGGATTGGATTTTCCAAAAGTTTGCCTGGAAACCTCCACTTTTCTTTCCATGAAAAGAAAACATCCTATATGTAGTCAGGGAGCTCCTGACAGGGACACACCCAGGGAGGGGTTCGTCTTTGAGGGGTGGCTCCCTGCCTTTTAGGGTGTATATGCCTTTGTTTTGCTGTTCTTTATTAAGTCATTGCTTGTGCCTTGCTCTGTGTGTGTGTGTGTGTGTGTGTGGTGCTGGGGATCAAACCCAGGGCCTTGTGCATGCGAGGCAGGCACTCTACCATCTAAGCCATGTCCCCAGCCCTGGGCCTTGCTTTTAACACATCCTAAAATTATTTTCAGTGATGTAAATCAAGAAACCCACCCAGGTGAGTCGAGGTCCCATTGCCCCCTTGGAAAACCTCCTGCAGCTCCTGTCCAGTGACATTCCTGCCTTAGCCTCCCGAACAACTGGGACTCCAGGCAAATGCCACCATTCCTGATGGCTTCTGCCCTAGTCTGTTGGTCACTGAGGCCACATTCAAGGGGAGGAGATATGCACTCTACCCCTCAGAAGGAAAAACATCAAATAATTTGGGAACCATTTTTTAAAATTTCTACAGTTGTAAACCCAGTGACTCGGGAGGCTGAGGCAGGAAGATTACAGGTTTGAGGTCAGTCTCAGCAACTTAGTGAGACCCTGTCTCAAAATAAAAAAATAAAAAGGCCCAGAGACATAGCTCAAGGGAATAATAAAACTTCTACAGCATTTACGAGCCGGCGCGTCTCCCCCAGTTATCTTTCCTCCAACCACAGCAATTGCGGGGCTCCACACGGCCACGGTGGATTAGAAGATGGAAGGAGACTGGACTGCTGAGTCACCAAGCGGAGGACAGCTGCTCTGGAGGGTCACAATACCGGAGTATGTTTCAGAAACAAAGGAGCCTTTGTTGTGTTAACCCACTGATACTTGGGAGTTCACTTGTCACTGTCACATCTCGCCTATCCCGATGGATGACAACATTGGTACCAGAAGTAGGTACTTACGCAACCACAACATGCAGCAGTGGGTGACGTGGTGCTGGGCGGGAGGCAGAAAGGCTGGTAATCTTTGTCATGCAAAAGTATTTGACAATACTTTTATTGTAGTACCTTGGAAGGCAGACGATGTGGGCACCTTTGGCTGCCTTCGTGCAAATATTCAAGGGCTGGGCCAGGCGCAGTGGGGCACACCTACAATCCCATGGGTCTGGGAGGCTGAGGCAGGAGGATTGTATGTTCCAAGGCAGCCTCAACAATTTATTGGGCTGGGGATATAGCTCAGGGCTGGGGATATAGCTCAGTTGGTAGAGTGCCTGCCTCACAAGCACAAGGTCCTGGGTTCAATCCCCAGCACTGCCAAAAACAAAAAACAAAAAAAACAATTTATTGAGGCTCTGAGTAACTCAGTGAGGCCCTGTCTCTAACGAAAATACAAAAAAAAGGGCTGGGATGTGGCCTAGTGGTTAAGTGCCCTGGGTTCAATCCCCAGCACCAACAAACAAACAAAAAACAAACAATCAAGACAGACGAGCTGAGGAAATAAACTGTTGGTCTACAAGTAGAAACAAAAGGGAAGTGAGTTTAAAAATTAAAATTTAGGTCTTTGCAGAATTAAAAGGGTCTAATACTTCTAGATCCCAAATAGAAAGAGATGTGCTTCAAAAAGGTGCTGAGCAGCCTGGCATGGTGGCACAGTCCTGTAATCCCAGGGACCAGGAAGCTGAGGGAGGAGGATGGCAAATTCAAGGCCAATCTCTGCAATTTAGTGAGACCCCGTCTCAGAGTAAATTAAAAAGGACTGGGACAAAGCTCAGTGGGAGAGCACCTGTCATGTGCAAAACCCTGAGTTCAATCTCCAGTAAAACACACACACACAATGAAAGGAAAAGCGGGTGTGCCAGGCATGGTGGCACATGCCTGCAGTCCCAATCCCACTGACTCAGAAGGTTGAGGCAGGAGGATTGCAAGTTTGAGGCCAGCCTCAGCAATTTATTGAGGTCCCATCTCAAAATAAAAAGGACTGGGGATCTGGTTAAGCACCCCTGGGACAAAAAAAGAAAGAAAAAGGGGAAAAAAAAAAAACATGCTGAGCATAGTAAAATCTATCAATTCATTAAAATGCTTCAGGGCAAAGATTAAATTAAGGGTGTGACCTTCACACCAATTTTTAAAATTTTCTCTTTCTGGAAAAAAGTACCTCAGGGCTAAAATCAATTAAAGTAAGAGATTGGATTTTAAAAGGCTTTGAGCAAAAAATACCCTGTAAAACTTCTCAGATGGATAAAATGATTCCGGGCCAAGATCCCATTAGAGGTGTGACTTTGTGGCCTGCTGTTCCTGATTGCTGCCATTAGATTGAGAGGGAGTCTTAGGGTACGAAAGGAAAGCCATAAAGCAGACCTAAGGACAGTGTGTTGATAAGTAGGACCAGGTAAGGCAGCACGCCCAGTCCCAGCTACTAGGGAGGCTGAGGCAGGAGGATGGCGTGGAACCAAGAGTTCAAGACCAGCCTGGCCAATGTAATGGGAACCTCTCAAAAACAAGGACAGAGAGCTGGGGATATCGCTCAGTTGGTGGAGTGACTGCCTAGCATGCACAAGGCCCTGGGTTCAATCCCCAGCACCGCAAAAAGAAACAACCAAAAAACAAACAAAAAACCCCCAAGGACAGAAACCATTACTGTGGGTGTGGCTTGTCTGGTGCTGGGAATCCAACACCGGGTACCACAGAGGCTCAGCAGCCCCTGGGTGTGGCTTCAGTATAAGAGAATGATGAGAAGAAACCCAAGTTGGTTTAGTTCTTTTTGGTGGCACTGGGGACTGAACCCACGGCTTCCTTCATGCTAGGCAATAGCTCTCCCACCAAGTTACATCCTCAGCTCTTTGTTTTATTTTGAGATGGGGTTTTGCTAAATTGCCAGGCTGGCCTCGAACCTTCAATCCTGCCTCAGCCTCTGAGTAGCTGGGATTACAGGCTTGCAAAACCGGGCCCAGAGACAGTGCTTTTGTGAGAACTGTACTGCCAAAGAAATCACAAGCTTGGGCTAAAAAGCCAGTGATTTTTTTGGATCTCATAATGATCCTACTCATTTTATGTCCATTAGGATAACTTCTATCAAAGGGAAAGAAAGAAAATAAGTGCTGGTGGGGTTGGGGAACTCCAGAATGGCCATGAGTTGTTGGTGGCGGTGTAAAAATGTACAGATGTTCTGGAAAACACTAAGGTGTCCCTTGAAAAATGAAAAATAAAATGCTCATATGATCCAACAATTCTGTTTCTGAGTATATACCCCAAAGATTTGAGGGCCACGTGCCTTGAGAAGATATTTGCACACCCATGTCCTCAGCAGCATTATCACAGTGGCCAAAAGGAGGAAGCAATCCGAGCATCCATAAACGGATGAAGGGACAAACAAAATTGGTCTATGCATGTAATGGAGTATTGTTCAGCCTTAAAAATTAGGAAGGAGATTCTGACATATGCCACAACATAGAGAATTCATATGAAATTCATAGAAAAAGCAGAATGGTGGTTGCCAGGGATTGGGGTTGGGGGGCAACGAAGAGTTAATGTCTAAAGGGTACAGAGTTTCCAATCTGCAAGATGAAAAGCGTTCTGGAGGTGGGTGGTGCTACTCCTTGCACAATAATGGGAATGTATTTGCTATTGAACTACACACTTAAAAATTGTTAAGATGAGATGGGTGTGGCACATGCCTGTAATCCTAGCAACTAAGGAGGCTCAGGCAGGAGGATCGCGAGTTTGAGGCCAACCTCAGCATCTTAGTGACATTTTTAGCAACTTAATGAGACCTCATTTCAAAATATAAAAAGAAAAGAAAGAAAAAGACTGGAGCTGTAAAGCTCAGTGGAAAAGAGTCCCTAGGTTTAATCCCTAGTACCAAAAATAAACACATAAATAAGTAAAATTTTAAAAATGGTTAACACGGGGGAGGAACAGAGGGAAAGGGGAAGTACTGGGGATTGAAATTGAGTACATCATATTATATGCATCTATGAATATTTCAAAATGAATTATGTCTAAATATAACCCACTCATAAAAACATTAAAAGTGGTTTAGATGTGAATTTTATTCTATATCCATTTTACCACAACTTTAAAAAAATTATCAAAATAATTTTCAAAAATGATCCTGGGGTCCCCAATCGGTAGGGAGTGGGTTGAAAAGGCTGTGCACCTCCCAAGGAGCAAAAGGCACTCCCTGCCTATTGCCCTCTGGTGGATTCCACACCCTTTCCCTGCTCTGCAGAGCTGACCTGGAGGCTGCCTGCCCCCCTCCTTGACTTCCAGCTCAGCTCAGCCAATGAGAGGCGCCATAGGAGCTGGAGAAAGGGGAAACCAGGGCTTTTCCTCCATGCACCCTCTGATTTCCCCAACCTATCCTGGCTGATTTTGAGATGGAGTTTTGCTAAGTTGCCAGGCTGGCCTTGAACCTACAATCCTTTCTCAGCCTCCAAGTAGCTGGGATTACAGGACCAGCTCCCCGCACTCAACCCTTGTTACCACATGACATTATCATATTTATTTGTCTGTTTATTGTCTGTTTATTCACTGTGTTTCCATCCACTAGAGTGCAAGTTCCATGAGGCAGGGACTACATCTGTCTTATGCATTGATGCATCCCCAATCCCTAAGATAATGCCTGGCATATAGTAGGTGCACAGTAAAATTTTATTGCAGGAGTAAATAAATTAGCAGTCCAAACAAACACATACAAGAGAAGAGGGAAATTCTAAGGAGCATGTGATGAGTAACTGGTCTGAAATAAAAGCCAGAAAGGTCTTTTGAGTCACACGGCAATCCTCCTCTGTCCTCAAACCCAGGCCTCTTTCCATGCTAGGTTTGTAGCCAGGTCTCTTCGGAGACCTTTGGCCCCAGATTTTTTGGAGCAGAACTTGACATTTAGTTAAAAGGAAATCCTGAAAACAGCTGAGAGTGAGAAACTGGGTTGCTAAGAAACCCCCAAGGATGAGGGAGAGGGTTGGATCCATTGCTAGGCAACCCAGAAGCAGCTAGACAGGCAGGTTTGCCCACAAACACATTTCTCTCTCCTTTTCCTAGATCGGAGCATGCCAGGATGGGGTGCTCTTGGAGACTTCCAGTCCAACCTCCTACTTGTATAGGTGGGGAAACTGAGGCCTCAAAAGGCAACCTGAGGGCTGAGCTGGAGCTCAGGGGTGGAGCCCTTGCCCAGCACGCAGGAGGCACTGGGATCCATCCTCACACACATTCAAATAAGTAAATAAATTAAATAAAGGTATTGTGTCCATCACAACTAAAACAAACAAACAAGCAATATGATTAGCCCAAGGCCCCTGCAATTCCTCAAAGAGCAGAGGCAAATGGCACGGGAGGGCATTATTACTGGGGAGTGGGTGGGCAAAGCGGAACTAGAATTTGAGAGCAGAGTTAGCAGAAGAGCTAACTTCAAAAGGCCTTGAAATAGTTCAGTGAGGTGGTGCAGGCCTGCAATCCCAGCAGCTTGGGAGGCTGAGGCAGGAGGATGGGGAATTCAAATCCAGCCTCAGCAAAAGGGAAGCACTAAGCAACTCAGTGAGACCCTGTCTCTAAATATAAAATAAGGCTGGGGATGTGGCTCAGTGGTCGAGTGCCCCTGAGTCCAAGAAAAAGAAAAAAAAGAAAGGCCTCGAAATCCTCAAGGTCAAGAACTTCCGATTGTGTCAGTGACCCCACTGGGTCTTCCCGCTGGCTGCTGCAGGAGTGTGGGAAGCGCCTCCCGACCTTGCACTGCCCTTGCCCTACTGTCCCAGTAATCACTCTTTAATTTCAAACATGTCAGGTTTAAAGACAATGACAAACTGCCCCCGCTCCCAGGTGTGCGCAGCTGCCCTTTCATTACGCTCACGATTCTGCGGCAGTTCTGAGAACAGCAAGGTCCTCGGTGTGAGAAGGGAGAAGGGCGGAGCGCGAGTCCCAGGACGGCCTCGGTGACAAGGTCTCCGCTGGAGACCGCAGGGCGCCTGGTCTGCCAGCACCCAGGATGGGCGGACCCGAGTCCTCCGAGGACGCAGAATTCTAATCCGGCCCTGGATCCCCAGCCGCGGGGGTTCACGCCCCTCCTAACCTGCTCCCCTGGAGCGCGGGCCAGTCCAGTTTGAAGGGGGTCTCTCCATGTATTTATTTCGGTCCTCTGAGTTGAACTGAATTGAGACAGGGTCTTACTAAATTGCCCAGGCTCATCTCCAACTTTCAGTTTTCTTCTTCTCTTTTTATTTTTTGGGTGGGTAACTGGAGACTGAACCCAGGGGCACTCCACTAAAACTACATTCCTAGTCCTATTTATTTATTTAGAACAGGGTGTCACTAAGTTGTCCAAGCTATCCTCAATCTTGTGATCCTTCTGCCTCAGTCTTCCAAATCCCTGGAATTACAGGAGTACTCACCACACCTGCCTCCAAACCAGCTGATTTTTAGCTAAGGGACGTGAGGGAACTTTTTCCTGGGTGGGCACAATTTGATTAACTGAGACTCACTCACTCTTTTCTTCCTTCCTTTCTCTCTCTCCCTTTTTTTTTGGGGGGGGGGGGTGGTACGAGGATTGAACACAGGAGCACATAACTACTAAGCTACACCTCCAACCTCCCAACTTTTTGAGACAGGGTCTTACCAACTTGCATAAGTCCTCAAGTTGCTAAGTTTGGCCTAGCACTTACCATCCTCCTGCATCAGCTTCCTCAGTCACTAGATACAAGCATGTGCCACCATGCCCAGCACCAGCGGACTTCTAAAAATGACCTTAAACTGGATGTGGTGACACATGTCAGTAACCCCAGCAACTCAGGAGGCCGAGGCAGGAGGATCATGAGTTTGAGGCCAGCCTCAGCAACCTAGGAAGGCCCTAAGCAGCTTAGCAAGACCCTGTCTCAAAATAAAAAGTAAAAAGGGCTGGGATATAACTCAGTGTTTAAGTGCCCTGGTTTCAATCCCTGGTACCAGAAAAAAAAGAAAAAAAAAAAAAAAGAAAAAAGAAAACAAGCTTCAAACCTTCTCTGAGACAGGTGACTCCACACAGCAGATTCTCCTGCTAGCTCTGGCAATGTTGTGAGAGGCCTGGTGAGAGGGCCATGTGGAAGGCTGTGAGCAGCTCTCAGGGCTCAAGGGCAGCACCAGCTCACAGCCAGCAAAGTAACAGGGAGCTCTGACCTAAGACAAAGAACTGAATTCTGCCCACAGTCATTTGAGTTTGGAAAAGGATGCTGAGCACCAGAAAGGAATTCTGATCAGCCAATACCTGGGTGGCTGCCTTGAGACCCTGAGCAGAGGCCCAGCTAGGGCATGCCTGGATGCCTGTCCCACAGTCTGGGCCACAATAAATGCATGTTGTTTCTAAGCTGCTAAATTTATGGCAACTTGCCCCACAATAACCAGTGTTAGCTTGCGGATGTTCTTAAGGCCTTGGAACTAAAATGGCTGAAACTGCTCAGGAAAGGGACAAGGCCCAGCAGACTCAATAACTGCATGAATTTAGTTCCTTGTAGTGGGACACACCCCAACGCCCCCTCCCACCAACCTAGAACTTGCTTTCTGCTCCTCTCTGCCGCTAGATGTCCCCCGAGTCCCTTAAGCAGGTGTCTTCCCTGCCTTTCAGCATGGAAGGAACCAGAAAAAGAGATAGTGCTACCCCACCCTTCCCCACTTTATACATGGGACCCCAAGGCCCTCTGAGGGAAGGCGCCTTGCCAGAGGCCCATAGCTTCAGCACTGCCTGGTATTTTGCCTTTCTTCCGACAATTATGCAGGACAGACAAGGATGATCACCCCCTTCCCTCCTGCCTTGGGGAAGGACTTTGAGGCTGACAAAGGAGACTTTGAGGGGTACACAGTGCTTTATGAGTCAAGGCTTCCATTGGGTGCTGATGGGTGGGCGAATTTGGAAGGGGGCAGCCCTGGGTTTGGTGCTGAAAGTGTGGGTGAAGGAACTGCTTTGGAGACGGGGATGTGCCCAGCTGCCATTGCTGGGTCAGTGGCTCAATCCCCTTTGTCCAGCCCTTGACCCCTCAGCTGCAGATGGGTTCCTCCAGAAACACACAGAGACTGAGTTTGGGGTGCAAGATGTTTATTAGGGATGAACACCTGTGAAAAGAAGAGGACTGGGCACAGGAAGAAGTCAAGTCAAACCGTGCTTCAGGCCTAAGAGAGTCCTGGCTCTTCTGGGGTGGGGACTAGTCAGTGTCTGCCCCACACTGGACCCAAATGGCCAGGCACATATACCATGCTTTGATCAGATTCCAGGGCAGGTTGCCCTGGGAAGGGTGTGACCTCTCTGCAGGAGGATGACCCTGAAATAGCAGACAACGGGAGGCCACTGACCCTGCCCCCCAGAGCAGGGGAAGCCCTTCCTTGAAGGCACCTCCACGGAGCACATTTCCCTGCCTTCTGGATCTCCCCGAGGCTACCTCTTCTTACAGGATTTTTTCCCCAGCTTGCTTCCAACCAGAATGGCTAAGGAAGCACTGGTAATTCCCACACCCAGTCTTGGCTCTTTCAGGGGAAGAAAAGCAGCTTTGTCTGATCTTAGAAATTCACTGGATCTGGTGCAAAAAGAATTAGGGGCAGGGGTCTCAGGAGGACAAGGGAGGGAAAGGCCTTGGTTTCAGTTTCCACAACATCAGCCAGAACCTTAAGGGGAGGAAATGCAATTCTGTTCCTCTCTGGTCATTCAGTAAGTCTACACTGCAGGCTGTGAGCCAGGCGGAGACAGCAGCCTAACAGCCACAGGGATTCCCACAGCGGGGAAAGGCGGCGCCTGGGACACTTTGCCAGGAGGCAGAAGCAGGATCTCTGGCCTGGGCTGGCTGTGGGCCTCCCGCAGGTCTCTTCACCACCCAACCCTTGGGCTCTCCCTCTGGACCAAAGCACAGCAAATGCTTCTCACCTCAAACCTCGCTTCACCCCGAGAAGCAGATACCATCCTTATCCTCACATTTCACAAATCCAAAGAGTTTGGAGGAAGTTAATTTGCTCAAGGTCACGAAGGTGTTCAGTGATGGATCTGGGCTTTGAGCACAGCCAGTGGGGCCCAACCCTGCTTCTTAATTCTGAGGGCAAGGTCAAACTGACCCATTTAGGTGTGACCTATCCACAGACATTGCATCTAGCAAACAGCAATTTTTTAAAAAGTCAAGTCAGCTTTCATTTTGATATGACTCAGAAACATCTCCAGCTTCTCTTGAAAAATCTGGCTACAAACTGCTTTCCCACATTGTCACAACCAGCAGTGGCCACCCTTGAATTAGGTCATGACACCAATGCCCACCCAGACTCACCCCTCATTGATGTTACCTGCCTGGCCACTGCAGGGACATGTCTGCTGTCCTTTATGAAGGCAGGGAGTCCTGAGATGGAGATAGTGGCCCAGAGAAGCCAGGTGCTCACTCCGAGACAACCAGCTCTTCCTTGCGGAATGGATCCTAGGAGGTGCATCTGGCAAGCTGGGGAGGGCTGGGGAAAGCACAGACATGCAGAACCACAGGGCGAGGTCGGGGCAAATACACTTTATTCAGTCCTGGCATCAGACTGGCGGAAGTCCTGCTGTGGGTGCCAGTGCCCCAGACGAGGGACCCCTCCCTCAGCTACGACTAGTTCTCCAAGACCACGGACAGAGACATCTCTTCACTCACATGACATTTTGTTTTTTTTTTCATTGTCTTTTTTTTGTTGTTGTTGTTTTCTTAAAAAAAAGAAAAAAAAAAAAAAGAGAGAGAGAGAAAGAGAGAGAAAGAGAAAGAAAGAGCGCAAGAAAGGCCCAGAGCCGGAGCACCAAGCTTAAAGGAGGCAGCTGGTGGCTTTGTCAGCGAAGGGAACGCGTGGGGCAGAGACCTGCAGAGACCCTGGGCAGGGGTCCCGGAGGACTCTGGGACCGTTTGTTCCTGAGATTTGTGTGTGTGAATGAGAGTGTGTGAGCCACCCGGAGGTGAACACACGCCGGTGAGATACAGGTAGTGAGGGCGGAGGGGTGTGGAGAGGCCGGAGGGGCGGGGCTCGAGGGGCGATGGGGCTCGAGGGGACCGGAATGGGGGCAGGGTTCCCAGGGCTCCCCGAACCGGACACAACTTCCTAATTTCCTAACAGCAGCGCCAACCCCATTTCCCACGCGGAAAAAGAGACGCAAACGCCCACCTCCGTTCCCCAGAACCCATCCTCAGTCTCTGGCCGACGGATGAGCTCTCTCAAGCCGTGGTTTGGACGTAGGACTCTCCTGCCACTGCATCTGCTATCACGCTTCAGTCCCAACCCCCTAGCACCAACGTGCTTTAGTTTCTCCCACTGAATACTGCACTGTGTTTGTTGAGGGTGGGTCTGGATGGAGTTAGGAAGGGACCGTGGGCTTAGGGAGGAGCCCTAGGCTGAGAGGGTGCCCTGAGATGATAGGGCGCTTCCCCACGGGGAAGGGAGCAGCAAGAACCCTGTCCCCAGACTGTAGGCATCTTGGTTCTGAGTTACTTGAGCAGTCCCTCTCTCGGTGGATTTCCAGAGAAAGACCCTATTTCTAATTTCAGCTGGGGCAAGAAAGGGACGTTTCTGGGGACCACGATAGACTGTAAAGGCATTCGCGCAACTGGGAAAGGTGGTGGGCGAGGGTGGCCACATCAGGGAAGAGGGGCTGTGCCACTTCAGAGTTTCGAGCCCCAACCAACCCTTTCGAGCCAGTTAGATTCCTTCTCTCCCTTCCGAGTGCTGCTCCCCTTAGGGCAGCGATGCCCCGTCGGTTGGGAGGAAGCCACGGGCTCCAGGATCAAAAGACTTTTTAGGATCGCTCTACACTCGCTCCCCTCCTCCTCGGAGCAGGTCACAGAAGCTTGCGGCTCAACTGGGACCAGCCCCCTCCTCCCAAGAAGCATTAAGCATGCGCAAGAAGGGGGTGGTCCAAGCGGAGGGGGCGGGCCCCAGCGCTCCCCGAGTATAAGGAGAGCGCCCCTCCCCGCGCAGGGGAGGGGCAAGTGAGGAACGCGCGGTGCGGCCGGGTCGCATCGCCCCCTAACCGAGAAGGCAGGCCAAGGGCGGAGGGATTCGCGAGCAAGGGAGGGGGCGTGTCCTCCGGCCACGAGGAGGGGCGTGTGCAAAGTGGGGGAGGGGCTCAGGTCTGTAAGAGGGATGGGAGGTGTATCGGAGGGGGGCTGGCTGCTGGTGGCTGTGCGGGAGGGGACGCGATGGGGAGGGGCTTGGATGTCAGGGGAGGATGGGTGGAAGGGGTGCCTTGGGGAGTGTCTGCGGGGGAGGGACGTCTGGATCGAGGGGGATGGGCACGTCTAGGAGGGGGGAGGCTGCGCGGGAGATGGGGTGCCAGCCTCGGCCTCCGAGGGGCCCCAATACCTGATTCCTGTATGTAAACAGCTGGTTTGGGGGCGTGCGCGCCCCGCTGACGGTGGGCTCAGTAGGTGAAAACCAGGTCGGCGATGCTAGACGGGCGCCAGTCCCCTGCGATCATCTCAGTAACCTCGGGGGTGCAGTAGTCCGGGAACTCGAAGTGTGACGTGCCCGAGGGGGGCGGCAGGTCCGGGTCGCGGTCCAGGGCGCTGCAGTCCAGGCCGGCGGGGCCGGGGGGCAACCTGGACAGAAAGCCTAGCGGCTCCTCCCCCGACGCCACGGTCTCTTCTTCGCCTTCCTCCGCCGCTGCCGCCTCCTCCTCCTCTTCCTCTGGCTCCTCGTCCTCCGACGGTGTTGGGGAGGTGGTGGCGGCGGCCGCCCCCTCGCCCGACGGCCCTTGGGCGCGTTCGGCTTGTCCTCGGGCGGCCCGCCCCGCCGGGACCATCCTCCACAGCTCCCGCCCGGGGGTCTCGACCAGGCGCACTTCCAGCAGCTCCTCGTCGTCGTCCTCGTCGTCGTCCTCTGGCGCCGCCGCGCCGCTCCCCAAAGGCCCTCCCGCCGCTCGGCGGCCCCCGCGGCCCGGCAGCTGCGGCCCGGACTTGAGCCGGCTGCCGCCACCACCGCCGCCGGGGGGGGCGGGGCCGCGCCTTGGCGGGCGCCCCCTTGCTCTTTTTGCGCGGCCGGTACTTGTAGTCCGGGTAATCCGCCATGTGCTTGAGGCGCAGCCGCTCCGCCTCCCGCACGAACGGGATCTTCTCCGAGTCCTGCAGCAGCTGCCAGCGGCGGCCCAGGCGCTTGGAGATCTCGGCGTTGTGCATGTCGGGCCACTGGTCCATGATCTTCCGCCGTTCGTGCTGCGACCACACCATGAATGCGTTCATCGGCCTCTTGATGTGGCCGCTCGGGGTCTTGCACCAGCCAGGCTCGCGCGCCCCTTCCTCGGCGGGCCCGGGCCCCGGGGTCGGCGGCCCGCCGTCCCGCTTGGCCCGCGCGCCCCGCTGCTGCACCATCGCGCCTGGGCCCCGGGCCGCTAGACGCCGCCGGGGGCCGTCCGCATCCTCCGCGGCTGGGGGTGGGGGAGGAGGCAGCAGCGACGGAGGGGCGGCCCCGCCCCGCGGCTCGGCCCGGCCCCCGCGAGCTGGGGAGCGAGGAGCTGGGCGCTTGGGCCCAACGGACGGCGGGGGGAAGAAGGTCAGCGGCGCGGTTTCAGGCGGGCTCGGCGCGCCCCCGCCGCCCCGGGCAAGTTGCGCCCTGCCGCACGCCACACATTGTTTTGCGGGGGCGGAGGAACTGCTCCCCCCAGCCCCCCGCGGGCTCTTCTTGCAGCCTCGGGCTCCGCCGTGGCCCGCGCGCGCCGCTCCCCGCCCCGCCGCCGCCTTCCAGTGTCTTTCTCCCCGCGCGGCCCCGCCGGCGCGCGCGCCACCCCTCCCCCTCGCCGTCTGCGGGCCGCTGCGGCGCGCGCGGGGCCGCCCCGTGTAAACACCGAGGTGCCCGCTTGGGCTGCGGCCGGGCCACGCCTCGCGCTCGAGCGTCGCGTCACCCGTTGCCGGGCAGAGAACCCGGCATTTGCATCTCCCAATCGCTGGCCGCCGGAGCGGGGCGGGGCTCGGGCTGCGGGGCTGGGCGGTCTCGCGCCCGCGATTGGGGGAGACGGATGAGATCTGTTTCTTTTCTTAGGTTGGGGGGTGAGGGGGAGGTGGGGGGACGCCGAGCGTGCTTTCCATCTGGCTCTCAAAGGCTGACCTCGCTCCGCGTTGCCTTTGCAGTTTTAGCTTATTCAGTGACACCTGTCGCCAGGTAGGACTCCCGGCCCCCTTCTCTTTGGGGATATCTTTCGGACCGACCCAGAAGAGAATTTGGGGGAACCAAGACTCAAGCGTAGGGGTACAGGTTTGCCCTGTCATAGATGCAGCCCCACCTACTTCACATAGGTTCCAGCCAACATACGGCCTCAGCCAGTGCTTTGGGGCCCAATGAACCAATTCCTCTCATTTCTCCTTTGAGGCGCTACAGGATCTTAAGGGAGTTCTGACGCCCGCTCCCCAAAGACGAAACCCCGTGGACAGGGCCCCTCGGATTCGAACCCTAGGCACCCGATCCCCGCGCTCTCTAGCACCCAAAGGGCCGGGGCCATCAGTGTTCTTGAGCTTTTCACAGCGCTGGGGCGAGCTTCGAGGAGGCGCGGGCGCCCGAGACCCGGGTCACACCCCGCCTGGTGCGGGCTGTGGGCACGTCGCCCTTCCCAGGCCCTTAGCCGCGTGCAGGGGCGCGGGGCGGAGTCTGCCTGGGGGCGTGGCCGAGCCGCGGGCCCCGAGCGCGTGGCGGGGAGGGACTGCGCGCGGCCGGTTCACCACGTGTGTGCGGGTTCTGGCCCCACCCGGCGTGTGCCGCCCCGGGGGAGGTCACCTTCACCGAGTTGTGGGAGTGGGCACTAGGCGTCTGCCCTGGAAAGCCGGAGCTGCAGGGGTCGGGATAAGGGGCTCCAAGGGGTACGGCTGGCGGGGAGCGCGCCTCTAACGGTAGTGCTCACCCCACTGGGCGAGCCCAGACCGCGTCCGAGCTGGAGGGTGTGGGCCGGGAGGAGCCTGGGCCGAGGTGCGGCTCCGCGGCGCTGGGGACTGGGAGGAGCTCTGGGTGCCTGGGTGGGTAGCTGGAGCGCCCCGGCGGGAGGGGGCGACTCTTAAAGGCGCAGGGCGTTCGCTGGAAGGCTCTGCTTTCGCCCACATGCTTTCTGCACCTTGTTGGAATTAAGAGCTGGAAGTGCCTGTATTTGAATCTTCACAATTGCAGCCTGGGCGGGTCGTTGTTCGCTGGTTGTCAGACTTCCTGCGTTCATGTCCTAGTGCTTCCTTTTGCTTATCCTTAAAATATAGATTATGTAGTTTTTCCCGCCTGAGGTTGTTTTTACGGATTAAATAGGATAATGGATGTAAACACATTGCTGGTACCTACTAAATGTTCAGTAGAAGTTAGCCGGGACGAGATTTCCCAGTAGTTACACAAGAACAGCAACGCAGAGCTGCCAGCATCATGAGAAAAAAAGTTGGGGTGGGGATGGATTTAAGATTTTGAAAAAGGCATCAAAGTAGTGGTGGGAAAAATAAAAATTTTCTTGAAATTTCTGAAACCTTTATGCTTTCTCCACTTAGTATTCATTTTTTTTTAAAATAAATGACATATGTTCTGCAGAGCCCTCTTTTCAGTGCTTAGGGCCTCTCGGTGGCTCTCCTGACCCCTTAGCTGCCGCTATTATTATTCCCGTGTATCTGAGTAGGACTGGCAGCTAGATTGATTTGGTCCAGGGTTTCACTGTTCTCAGCTGGAAAAATGACACATCCTTTATTCCACAACTATTCCCTCCGTCCCTCCTTCCATGATGAGAAAGAAATCCAGGTAAGGTAGTGAGAGATATTCAAGGCATGGAAAGACTACAAGACTAGAGACCTCATGTATACCAGCAGTGTACAGGAGGAACTGGAAGGACCTGGAGCTGGAGGATAATATCCTGGTTAGGCCTTAGAAAGGTAAGGAATTCCCTGGGCTATGCAGAGCCAGGAAAGGTTCTTAGTTGCAGGGTATTATAATCAGAGTTGTGCTCTAGATAGACGAAGGTTTCATACGTTGTGGATGGATTGGAGGAGGGAAGTTTGGAAAGGGAAAGATCAGCTAGATTTTTTTTTTTTTTTTTGGCGGTGTTGAGGATTGAACCCAGGGCCTTGTGCTTGCAAGGCAGGCACTCTACCAACTGAGCTATATCCCCAGCCCTAGATTTTTTTTTTTTTTTGTATCAAAAATATGTCTACAAATTCTTTGATATTTCTTCTAATTCTTTCTCCCCTCCCCAGTTAAGCGTTATTGTACCTGGTGACTTGCTCCTGATGAATAGAATGTGGCAGAAATGGTGCTGTGGAACATCCGTGTTAGGACACAGGCTTCATGGTTTCCTTCTTGCTTTCTATCTTGTATCACTTTTTCTGGGAGAAGCCAGCTGCCATGTTGTAAGGACACACTCAGGCATCCCTGTGGGAAGGCTCAAGTGACAAGGGACTGAGACCTTCTGCCAACAGCGATGTGAGTGTGCCATCTTCAAATGAGATCCTCCAGCCCCATCTGAAGTCAAACCTTTGAAAGAGGACAGCAGCCATGGACAACATCTTGACTGCAGCCTCATGGGAGACTCTTGCCAGAACCACCCAACTAAACTCTTTCCAGATTCACGATCTACAGAACCCGAGACGGCATTTGCTTTGTTAAGTCTCCAAGTTTGAGAGTAATATGTAGCAGTAGATAGGGCAGAACCACTTATCCACAGTTTCAAGCATATGCAATACCCCCAGCATATGCTTGAAACTGTGGTTAGTACCAAACCCTGCATGTATTTTTTTTTTCTGTGTATTTATTACATACACAAATTTTATACCTTTTCCTTCCTCACCAAGCACTTATGCACTTGGGTATAATTTTTGCAGTTTGAGGTGCAAAAGTAAAACTAGCAAGAATTTCTTTTCCTTCTTCACAATTTCATGGATAGCTGATTTGTTTTTATAAAACTTGTCAAACTCAGCAAACAATTGTTTGTTTTTCCTTATTAAGTTCAGAATTTCACCTTTGGGAACATTCACTTATAGGAAGCATTTTGTGGCTTCTCCAAATTTAGGGGAAAAAATAATTTGTTGGGATCCATGTCTTAATGCTAAGAAACACCCATTTCTTAATAGTTTGGGGGGTTTTTGTGGCTTTGGGGGTACTGGGGATTGAATCTAAGTCCCCCATACATGCGAGGCAAGACCTTTTTTTTTTTTTTTTTTTTTTTTTTAAGGCAAGCACTCTTGAACACTGACTTATGCCCCCAACCTTTTTTTTATATTGAGACAGACTCATTAAGTCTGGCCTTTAATTTAATTTAATGCCCAGGCTGGCCTTTAATTTGCAATCCTCCTGCCCCAGCCTCCCGAGTGGCTGGGATTACAGGTGTGTGCCACTGTGCCCTGCCAATGTTTTTGTTTTCCCAGTTATTTTTTTCTTTTGGCGATCATTTTTTTTTAGGTGTCTTCATTTTTGTCTCCCATAACTTCCACTCAGAATTATAGCTTGTTCATTTTTCCATGTGGCTACAAAGTCCTCACTGGTATAGGTTTTCCTGTAATTCACAAGTAATGCATTTGTTTGCCAAGCCATTTTGAAGTGCTTTGACAAATATGAAAGCTTGGCCTTAAAGGCTTATTCATATTTTATCTGTTTAGAAGTATTTTTGTTTTTTTGTTATTGCAGAAATAGTGTATTTTAGTAAAGTCAGACTACACTGGATTTATATAAGGTAAAAAGTGATCTGAGAAAACATGTGCACTCAATAAAAAGGGCATTAAATAAATTTTAGGGGCTGGGGATATAGCTCAATTGGTAGAGTGCTTGCCTCGCAAGCACAAAGCCCTGGATTCAATCCCCAGCACCGCAAAAAATAAAAATAAAAAATAAACAAATAAATGTGAATATAAATTGCCAGAAATTGTAATGCTTTTAACCTCTGCATACATGTATAGTTTTTTTACACCAGTGGAAGGGTGCCGTGTGTGCTTTGCAGTAACCTGCTCTTTACGCAGCTCTTCTCCTTTCATCTTGTGTGTGGGTTTCTTGCCAGGCACTCCTGGTGTTCATTTTAGGGGTGTGCTGTAATCCATGCCATCAGTCTCTTCTCGAAAGAGATTGAGATTGTTTTCCTCCTCTTTGACTTATCAGCAATAGGTCAGCACCCTGGTGCACACGGTTTTGTGCCTTTGTCTGTTATTTACTTAGGAAAAATTGGCTGAAGAGACTCCACAATCTAAACATATACACATGTAAATGGGATGATCCCCAACACAGCAGGCTTGGGCCTACTTCAGGGCCTTGGTGCATGCTTGTCTCCCTTGCCTGGAAAACTTCCCACCTCATTCCCACCTGCCTGGTGCACAGCCTCATTTTAGACTTAGCACGAATGGGCTCCCCAGAGAGATCTGCCGTGACCACCCTCTGCCGTCATTCACCCATCTTCCTCTCAGGTGCACAGAATTGCTCAGTCTGTGACGTGTTCTCCTTGTTGTCCATGACTGGCTCATTTTATGCTTGTACATACTTATTAATACATGACATAATAAACCTGTGAAATCAGACTGTCAACACGAGCTGAAACATCATCAGAACTTTCCTTCTCCCATTGATCCATCTCGTCATCTGCCTCCCTGTACCTGAGGATCTTTTTAAACAACGTAACAGCTTTATTGAGATATAACTTACATATCACACTGTTCACCCACTTAGAGTGAGTCATTCAATGGCTTTTAGTATTTTCAGAGTTGTGCAACCATCACAATAGATTTAGAATATCTTCATCTTTCATCATTAGCAGTTACTCCCCCATCTGCCCTGCAGCCCTTCTAATCCCATCTCCAGGCAACCACTAATCTACTTTCTGTCTCTGGATTTGCTTCTTCTGAACATTTCATGTAAATAGAATCATGCAAGTCATGGCCTTTGGTGACCGACTACTTTCATTTAACATCCTGTTTTCTAGATTCATCAGTGTTGTAGTATGTAGCAGAAATTAATTCCTTTATTCTTGCCAAATAATATTCCATTGTGTGGATATACCACGGATTCTTTACCAGTTAGCCAGTTAATGAACTTTACAGCTATTAAGAATAATGTTGCTATGAATAATCATATGCAAGTTTTGACACGTTTTCATTTCTGTTGGGTATGTACCCAGGAGTGCAGTTGCTGGGTCATATGGTAAGTCCATGTTTAGAGTTTTGAGGACCTGCCAAAGCAACTGTATCATCTTAAATGGTAGCCAGCAGTTAATGAGGTTACAATTTCCCCTTTCCCTTACTTTTAAAAATACACACTTTTCTTTTTATTATTATTAGAGCTTTATAGTTAAGCATAGTAGTTGGTTTAATCTTGACAGACTCTTACATGCATGGGAATCCATTTCAATTCATGATCCCCTCCTTTTCTTTCACTAAAAATACACACTTTCTTTAAAAATGTGTTGTGTTGTCCTTAGTTTTATCAAAAGAATATCATACTTTGTGCAATATCTACTCTTTGCTTTCTCACTCAGTGTCCATCCACCTTTGTCCCCCCCCTCTTTTTTGGGGGGTATTGGATATTGAACTCGGGCACTCAGCCCCTGAGCCACATCCCCAGCCCAATTTTGTATTTTGTTTAGAGACAGAGTCTCACTGAGTTGCTTAGGACCTTGCTAAGTTGCTGAGGCTGGCTTTGAACTTAAGATCGTCCTGCCTCAGCCTCCCGAGCTGCTCAGATTACAGGTGTGCACCACTGTACCTGGCTCTGTCCCCCTTTTGATATTAGCAGATGTCTTCATTTTCTTCATAGTGCTTGTCATATTCTGGAATTATTTCCTTTGTTCTGTTTTCTGCTATCTCCTCTCCACTTGTGTGTCAGCTCTAAGAGGGCGAGAGTTTTGCCTGTTTCTTTACTGCTGGAACCCTCAGACACCATCTGGCACACAATAGGTGCTCAGTAAGTATTTCTTGAGTGAATCAATGTCCATTTGCCACCAAGATGTGGTAGTTAGTGCATACAGACTGCCTGGGCCATTCCGGGCAAAAGTTTTCAGGATTCCAAGACTGGGTTCCCTACTGAGCTGTTCCAACCAAACTGCAGCAGATAGCACGTGTGGTTCTTGGAGACAGATCCTGGCCCCCTGCCCGCCCAGGGCACCATCTCTCATCTGGCTCCTGCCCAGCCTCCCGGTGGGTCCCACTGCACCCACCACGCTGCCTTCCTTCTGTTCAACTCCTGGAAAGTGGCGTGATGGTCCTTTCTAGTCACAGATCGGACTGTGTCTCCTGCCTGTCCAGTGCTTTGAGTGACTTCCCCACCACTCTGAAGATGGACTCTGCAAGTTCACCTTGCGGCCAGGCCTGGTGTGGTCCAACCCTGTTCAGGGATCTGCCCTTCTCTCCCGCTGTCTCCGTTTTGGTCAGTTTCCAGCTGTCTGGTCTCTGCAGGCTGTGGAATGAGCCTCCTGCCTCCCCACAGGGCTGCCATGGTCCATTGCCTCCGCTTTTCTGCCATTTCTATGCTTTTTGCCTGCTTTTATTGGGGGTGCTTTTTTTATTTTTGAGACAGGGTCTTGCCAAGTTGCCCAGGCTGGCCTCTAACTTGGGATCCTCCCGTCTCAGCCTCCTGAGTAGCTAAGGTAGCCTGGCTCCCTCTCCATACTTTCACTATGCTGCCTACTCTGGCCTTGAACTCCGGGGCTCAAGCCATCCTCCTGCCTCAACCTCCCCTGTAGCTGGGATTACAGGCTCCTGCTCCTGTGCCTGGCTTCCCATGTTTCTTTTCCTTAGTACTTGGTGCTCATTTGACACCTGGGGCAGATATTTTTTAACATCCACCTCCTCTAAATGATATTATTTTCAGTAACAGTCATGAAGGACAATGAATAATACTAGTGACAATGACCAGAAAAGAAATACACATGAAATTCTTTTATTGAAGTTCGTATATATAATCATATCAATAATAATAAATATTACAGTACAAAAAACAGAACAGAGCTAATAGATCGGTATGTTTCAATTATATTAATGTGTTTCTTTGAAGAAATTATAAAACATACCCACATGGTGGCCTGTTGCAATAATAATTCATTAATTATGTTGTACTTTAAAAGCAAGTGAGAAAAATAACAATTGAAAAACAAGAGCTGCAGGTTAGGGATAGAGTGTAGATAGAGTACTTGCCTAGTGTGTGCAAGGTCCTGAGTTCAGTCTCCAGTAACGCACACACACACCCAGAGTATTAGGTTAGGGCTGGGGATATGGATCAGTGGTAGAGTGCTCACCTAGCATGCACGAGGCCCTGGGTTCAGTCCCCAGCATCACATAAATAAAATGAAGTAAGAGCCACACCAGCCGGGCATGGTGGCACGACACTGTGATCCTGCTTCTCAGTAGCTTAAGGCAGGAGGATTGCAAGTTCGAGGCCAGCCTGGGAAATTGAGTGAGAACCTGTCTTTGGCGCCCGCCTGTAATCCCAGCACCTGGGAGGCTGAGGCAGGAGGATCGCGAGTTCAAAGCTAGCCTCAGCAACTTAGCGAGCCCCTAAGCAACTCAGTGAGACCCTGTCTCTAAATAAAATACAAAATAGGGCTGGGGATGTGGCTCAGTGGTGGAGTGCCACTGGGTTCAATCCCTGGTCCCAAAAAAAAAAACAAAAAAAAAACCTGGAGAAGCGTGGCATGGTGTCACATACCTGTAATTGCAGTGATTCAGCTCGGGAGGCTCAGGCAGGAGCATCACGAGTTCAAAGCCAGCCTCAGCAACTTAGCCAGGCCCTAACCAACTCAGGGAGACCCTGTCTCTAAAATATTAAAAAGGGCTGAGGATGTGGCTCAGTGGTTAACAACTTCTGGGTTCAATCCCTAGTACCAAAATGAAATAAAATAAAGGGTGGAGATGCAGCTCAATTGTAGAGTGCCCCTGGGTTCAATCCCCAGTACCACAATAAATAAGTAAATAGCTGGACTGGGGGTGTAGCTCCCTAGCACTGCACAATAAGTAATAAGAGCCAATTTCAATATTAAATATATTCCAGTTTGGTGGACTATAACTTTACTAAACAGTAATAGTACAATCTGATTTTACTAAGTCATCAGTTTTATAGTTACCAACATTTTACAGTTTGTTTTTTCACTCTTTTAAAAAAATACAAAATTTCCAAGTGGTCACACGAAATGACAGCATTGGCAACTCCAGGTCTCTCCTTGAGCTTCAGGAATCTCTGTGCTGTCATTGTTTGGGATCTGTTGTTTAAACACTGATGTGTGGTACCAAGGGCGATGGAGACACGACTGTGCGGGAAGCAAGCTGAACAATTCTGAACTGTTGGGAATGTACTCTCGCAATGAATGCATGCAGTTGATCTGGCTCCCGGGGTGTTAGGGCCGACTGTATTACTGGGAATGCTTTGAATTAACTTCCTTGTAGAAGGCTTATTACTGCATAAGTAATTAAAGTGTTCTGATTTAAAGCTTGCAAATATATCATTAAAACTCAAGATAGACCAACAACTTGATCTTCTTTGGGGAGGAGTATTTTACCACCGACATGGTTTAGAATTGTGGTTGCATGTGATAATAAAAAGCAGGCTAGCTTTCGCTCTCTTTTATTATTCTCTTTAATTCTTTGCAGACAGTACACCCCATCTTGGCCTGCATGGCCCCACCTGGGACCCACTGCACAGCACTCTGCGATTCCTGCATTAAGCCTTCAGCTGTGCATGAGGTGAGAGGACTCACCTGGGTTCAGCTCTCACCATTGTATCCCCAGTACCTGGCAGAGCTTGGCACAGTGTAGACTCTCGGTATCTGTTCGGCGTCTGGGCGCGGTGGTGCACACCTGTAATCCCAGAGGCTTGGAGGCTGCGGCAGGAGGTTCGCAGGTTCAAAGCCAGCCTCAGCAACTTATCAAGGTCCTGAGCAACTCGATGAGATCCTGTCTCAAAATAAAATATAAAAAGGGCTTGGGATGTGGCTCAGTGGTTAAGCACCCCTGGATTCAATCCCTGGTCCAAAAAAATCTGTTCAGTGAAGGAAGGAAGACACCAGCTCAGGTGAGCTTGAAACCCCCTGCACACACACATGCACGCACACACACTAACTCCAGAAGGACCCATCTTCAGACAAGCGAACCAGTGTTGTCCAGAAGAAACATTCAGAATGAAAAGACAAAGTCCTTTTTTTAAAAATTCATCTAAATTTCTTCATTTAAATAAATTCAGAGACTATGATAATATGTGTTATAAGACCCTTCCTTTTTATTAAATGATTGTATAGAACTGTAGCTGTGTTTATCTATATGGAGCACTGGGGGTTGAACCAGGGCCTCAGGCACACTCAGGAAGCACTCTGTGAGTCACACCCCTAACCCTCATGGTGGCTTGCAGGGTGGCTGGTATGGATTGAAATGGTGCTCCAGTGCAAAGTGCACATGGCTTTCACACACAGTGTATGAAGAAAAGTAAGTAAGATATGCTTTTTTTTTTTTGGTGGTGGTGGTGCTGGGGATTGAACCCAGGGCCGTGTGCATGCAAGGCAGGCACTCTACCAACTGAGCTAGGTCCCCAGCCCTAAGATATGCTATTTAGATATTTCTGTTGATTACATGTTGAGAATTTTTTTTTTTTTTTTTTT
>JAJEJO010000251.1:632113-666169 GCA_020662805.1 Glaucomys volans | reverse complement strand
GTGCTTGTGAGGCAGGCATTCTACCAACTGAGCCATATCCCCAGCCCTCATTCTACTTTTCAAAGGCCTTCACTGAGAACCTTCACATTCCTTGGCCAGCAGGCACTCCTAAGCGCTGATCCTGACATTTCTCAAAGTCAGTTTTACTTGACCTTCCACAACCCTCAACACAGCTGTCAACCCCTCCATCCTACAACTGTCCTCCCTCAGTCTGTTGTCTTTATACTCTCCTGTCTTCCTTCTCCCTTCCTGGCCGTCCCTTATGGTGTCACTGTCCCTTATGGTGTCACCGTATCCTTTTCCACAGGGAAAACTCTCATGTGTCAGAGCTGCTCAAGGCACGAGCCTGCTGGTGTAAGCTTTCTCCTCCCTGCTTCCTCTCAGGACCGGTTAGGACATGGTAGCAGCATAAATACTGCTTGAAGAAACGGATTTCAGATTTAGATATAAATGCACACGTGCGCGTGTCCGATGGCTGGGATGTGAAATGCCGATCTCGCTGTGGGATGTGGAAACAGTTCGAAAGCCACTGCTCTGTGGTTCCTGTTTACTTCTTAAGCCCAGAAATCTTCTGGGAATTTAAGATCTGTGTGTGTTTAACCACTTACTTCACACCTCCTCTCAGACATCCTCTATGGAGACCTTAAACTCAAGTCCAAAATCAAACTCAAGACCTTCACCCCAAACCATCTCAGGCAAAGACCCCACCATCTATCTAATTGCACCAGCTGAAAACCTGGGGTCAGCCTTGGTATTGAACATTCTCCCAGCCCATGACATGCAGAGCCCCAAGTCTGACTGACATAAATCTCTAAACATGTCCTTTTTCTGCAGCTTCTCTTGTCCATCCCCACCTTCCAGGTCCCAGGTACCCCCTCATTTTTACTGGGTAAAGTGTACGCCATTTCCAACTGGGCTCTCCTCTGACCCATTCATTCTCCACAAGGTAACTCAAAGAATATCTTAAAAACACACCCCTAGGGCTGGGGGTGGAGCTCAGTGGTAGAGCGGGCTTACTTAGCACATGTGAGGCCTGGGGGGGGGGGCACTTGCGTGCAGGCGCACGCGCGCGCGCGCGCGCGCACACACACACACACACACACACACTCCAAAGCAAAGCAAAAAGCCCAAATCCAAACCAAAGAAACAAAACAATAACAAAGAAACCCATCCAAAACAAAAACACCCTCTAGATCACATTACTCCCTTTCTTAAAAATTCTTCAGTGACTCTACATCATTCTTAGACAGGAATTAAATTTTTTTTTTGGTACTGGGGATTGAGCCCAGGGCCTCAAGTATAAGGTGAGTGCTTTACCACTGAGCTCCATCATCATCTCCATCTGCTCCTCCTCCCCACTCTCCTCCTCTTTTTTTGGTACTGGGGAATGAACCCAGGAGTGCTTAACCACTGAGCCACATCCCTGTCCCTTTTAAATATTTTATTAGAGACAGAGTCTCGCTGAGTTGCCAAGTGCTTTACTAAATTGCTGTGGTTGGCTTTGAACTCATGGTCCTGCCTCAGTTTCCTGAGCCGCTGGTATTACAGGTGTGTGCCAACCATGGTGCCTGCATCCCATCCTTCTTTAATTTTTTTTTTTTTTTGGAACCAGGGATTGAACTCAGGGACACTCGGCCACTGAGTCACATCCCCAGCCCTATTTTGTATTTTATTTAGAGACAGGGTCTCACTGAGTTACTTAGGGCCTTGCTAAGTTGCTGAGGCTGGCTTTGAACTCACAATTCTCCTGCCTCGGCTTCCCAAGTTGCTTGGATTACAGGCGTGAGCCACCATGCCTGGCTCCATCCTTCTTTAATTTTAAGTTTTGAGACAGGGTCTTGCTACTTTGTCCGGGCTGGCCTTGAACTTGTGATCTTCCTGCCTCAGTCTCCGGAGCAGCTGGGATTACAGGCATAAAGGCCCAGTTTTAGGCCCAAATTCTTCATGGCTTAGCAGACCCTCTGGGGGTTTGGCCTCATCTTCTGCCACCCACTGCTCCCCCTCTCTGCACTGTAGTCACAGGGGCTGTGCTGGATGTGGTTCCCTGGCAGACAGCATCCATTCCCACTCTGTCGTTCTGCTTTCCTGTGCTACAGATGCTAGAAAGCTAAAACTCCTTCACAGTTAGGGCTTCAGCAATTACATGTATTTGCATGAGATTTGGCAGGGGGAAGGAAGGTAGGAGGAGTAAGTCACAGTTTTGGCTGTTTTGACTTGTAAGTTCAATTTTACATTGCTTAACAATGGGCACATTCTGGGACTGTATCATAGGATGACACTGTAGTGTGAACAAGTTAATGATTCTTGCCATTCCTTAATCCCGACCATCTCTCATATTTAACTCTTTGTATATCTTTTTTATCTCATTTTAAACATTTTTCATGCGGAGTTATCCCTGGCCCTTCAGACTGGACCAACTTTCCCTATTAAGACAGAGATTTCACCCTGTAGGTTTCTTTCAATGCATTTGTTGTAGAGGGGTCACCTGGAGCTGAAGCCACCTCAGGATCCGAAGCAATTGGTCCTTGCCCACCCCCAGGAAGAGTTTCAAGTAAGTCACTCAGAATAACAGGCAGGAATTTATTAAAGGTGAAAGCTACGGCAAGCCGAATGGACCATCTCAGAAAGTGTAGCTCTTCCAGGTTTGGGTCCCTTTGTTCTTGACTCATTCTTTCACACCCTGTCTCCTTTTGATTGATAAGTGGTTTATTGTTATCCTGTTATTTTGTGTAGCCCTCAGCAAAATTTCTTTGTGAGGGTCATGCTGATCTGGTTGGTTACAAGAGAGCTATGACTTAGTTTTGGGTTTTGAAACAATAATTTCCTTAGGGGTTATAATTAACTATGACTGGAGGAGGTCTGACATACCAGTTCCTATTTTCCAGATGTCTGTCTGCTTTGATAAAGTTCCTTCTTAATTCCCAGACTCATATGTGCGATGTCCTCCCTGTGTCACCTCCCTGATCATCCTCCCCGGCCTGCCTGCTGGCGGTTGACTACCCAACACATTCACAAAGTCTGTGAGGATACATTAAATTCTAGAACGAGGGCCCCATGGACTTGCTTCCTGCGGCATTCCACTGCTGAGAAAGGGGACCCAGAGCTGGTGCTTCGCACACGTGGGCTGCAAGAGGAATGAAATGGAGGAGGCAAGACAAAATCACCGTTCTTACATACGGCCGAGGAGCCTCATCGCCTCTCCTTGGTCTTTTCCAACCACAGCTGTGACCCCGGCTGGCCTGTGGCCGAGGAGCCCCGTGTCACCTCTGCTTGGTCTTTTCCAACCACAGCTGTGGCCCGCAGCGGTGTGCTCTCTGCGCGGGCATCTTGCCCTTTTTCCTGCTCTCACTCATCCTGTGGGTTCAGTCGAGATGCTGCCTCCTAGGGAAAGCTTTGCTTCCGACCTTTCTATACTGGGTGGTGGTTCCACCCCCCCCCGCCAGGACAAATCTTATTTATTTATTTATTTATTTGAACGGGCAGGGAGAGGGTGGAGGGAGGGGTGTCTCGTAAGTTGTGCAGGCTGGCCCGGGCTCCAGCCTTCTCAGTAGCTGGGATCACAGGCCCGCGCCGCGGCGCTCAGCCCACTGTCTCCAAACGCTGTGCACGGCTAACCATCGCCGCTGGTGTCTACCCGGCCAGCGGGGCTCGCTCTCCGCGGCTGCGCAGCCCTAAGGGCCTCAGTCGCCGTAGCGTGAATCGGCTAGTCAGCCAGCTCAGTCTGGGGCTCTCGGCGAGCCCACGAACACTGAGGAATTGTAACTCGGGGCTGCGCGACCAGGAGAGGAAGGCGAGGAAGGCACGCTCTGCGCAGCCGTGGCTGGGTCCCGGCCCGCCGGGCAGGAGGCCCTGCAGCCGCGGATCCTGTGGGGGGATGGGCGGAGACCGTTTCTTCCCCGGCGGCTCCTGGAGAGTGGGGGGCGGAGCGCGGGAGGGAAGGTCCCTTCCACCGTGGCGGCGCCTTGGCACGGGGCCAGTTCTACAGAGGGGGTGGGGAGCACGGTGAAAGCTGGCTTTCTCCCGGCCTGCGGCCTCCAGGGCTGTCAGAGGGAGGAAAACCGCTGGCAGAGGAGGGGAAAATGGGGGAGCGGGGAGGGCGGGCCTGGTTGCTGTGGGACACAGGAAGGAGAGGGGCCGGGCTGGCCCTGCGCGGCAGGAATCCCAAGAGCCTACCAGGCCCCGGCTCCAGGGCGGCTGAGCCAAAGAATCGATACCCTGGAAAATTTTAACTCTTTATTACAGCTGGAAAGTCCTTCTGAGGGTTGCTTCTAGGGTCTGCAGGGAACTGAACCCAGGAGTCCAGAGACCCGGACCTTATTCTGCCCACACACCCAAATGTCTGAGAGTAGTTCGGAAAAAGCGTCAGCTCTCTTGAGGTCTTTCCCCAGCCCGACCCCAACGCCTTTTCCCTTATTTTTCCAAACGCCAAAAATGCTTTGCATCCCTTTCATGGCACTTAAAGTTAACTGCCCACAGCCCTCTCCCTCTCCCCCACTCGTTTCTAATCCCCGAGGGCAGTTCAGTCTCACTCATGCCATTCACATGGTGACATGGAACCTCGCTGCCATCAGAATTGCCTGGGGATGCTGCTGGGAATGGTCACTCCAGTGACAGCTTTGGACCTGGGTTAGGGCTTGAAACCTGAGTTTTCACAGTACCGAGGGACTGCTGCTGCACTGAGTCACTGGCACATCTCGGAAGGCGCTAAGTGTTGCCTGCAGGATAAGCAAAGGGTGTGTAGGGAGATGCATTGACCGAGGTCTGTGTAACTGTGCACCTAGCACTTTAGAAGGAAACAGCTCACCGTGATAGCAATACAAAAGATAAATATTTATTTAGAACAAAACTTTTAACAATTGATTTTACATTCTAAGCCACAAGGAAATAGCAAAACATATAGCAAAAGAAAGACAAAAACTAAAAGCGGTGTACTGTGTTTTCTACTTTAACTTGATAACATTTCGCTAGCCCATGCCCCCTCGCTTGGCCTGTCTCCTGGGCGGGTTTTACAGTTAACAGCTTACTCATAACTCTGGTCAAACCGCCTTTCTCCTGAGAGTCAGGAGGCTGCAGATGAGCTCCAGCTAGCTCCTTCTCTAGGGTTCCTAGCTACTGAGGCTAAGGTGCAAATGTAAACCTTTGGTAGGTGTCTTTACTCAGGGGCACCCCCATTTCTCACTGGTGGCAATGAATAAGGACGAGGAGGCCACCAAAGGACCTGGCACATTTAAATCAGACATGATACTCCAGGGAGCAATGAAGGCACCATGGAGTTTGTGCTGTGTCCCTTCCCTATCTCCCAAGTATTCAAAAACTCCTGCCAAACCGTTTCTTTCTGTTCCCTCCCCCAGATTGCTCAGCTTTGCTCTGGGTTAGTCACTGTGGAGAGATCAGACTTTCTGGGCCCTCAAGTGTTGAGGAAATTGTTGTGAAGTGTGAGAGGTAGTGGGATGAGCACCGGGCTTGGGGTCAGGGGACTCTACTATGGGCTGGCTCTGGCACCAGACAGCTATGTGACTTTGACCCAGTCACTTAATCTCCCTGGGTATGTTTCATCTGCTGAAAACCCAAGGAATTGGTACAAACCAGCTCTCAGGTCCTTTCCAGCAGGAAAAATTCTAGATTCCATGATTCTATGAAAAATGGCTTCTGAGCCACCAGAAGAGCTGTCACAAAGTCCATGCATTTTTATGCCACAAGAGAGGTCCTCGGCCACCATTCAGAGCTTATTGATTCAGATTATATACACTTCTAACAACACTGGTTCCACAAATTCTCAGACCACAGAGATTAGAAGCAGCAAATTAAAAAGGGGACGGGGGAGAGCTGCAGAAGGTAGACACTCTGACAGAAGCCAAGGTCAACAATGTTTTCAATTCAACAAACACTGATGGAGCGCCTACCGGTGTTGGGCCCCGCACCTGAAGCTGGGCCATAAAGATGGGCAAAGGCAGCCGGAAGGGTGAAAATCTCGGGAGAAGAAAAGGTATGGGGGAGAGGGCAGTAAAAAATACAAGAAAACAAAATTAAAAAAAAAAAAAAAACCCAAAAAAAAAGAAAAAAAAAAAAAAAAAAAAAAAAAACCTCAAAAAAAAAAAAAAAAAAAAAATTAAAAAGGGGGGGGGGGCGACATATCTGCACGCTACATTTCTGGTAAGAGCCACCAATTCAGAACAGCCTGAAATGGAGTAAACTCGGTTTAAGAAGGCATAGAGAGATGTCTCTGGTAGGTTTTAAAAAGATCTCCTTCAAAAACGATAAAAAATGGTTTAAAAAAAAGTTTTGGCACTTAAGAGGGGTAAGCTGGCTGTGTGTTCACCCTGGCAGGCGGGCGGGTGTTCAGTGTCCCGCCACGCCGGTTAGCTGAGCCGCCACCGAATTGTGAACCGCTTTGGGACACTGGGCAAAGGCGTGTCCTCGCTTGCCACAGAGGTTGCACACGATGCCCTTCCGGCAGTACGGGCTCAGGTGCCCCTCTTCCCCACACCTGAAGCACCTGTCCTGCGTGCAGCTGCCGCTCATGTGGGTCCGGGAACCACACTTGAAGCACGTCTTGGGCTGCCCCTTGTACCAGCTGTACCCCCTCTCGGCCCCCAGGAAGAAGGCCCCCGGCAGGTGCCTGACCCCGCCCTCCCCCTGGCGCAGCTCGATCTCGCACTTGTACTCCCCGGTCCAGATCCCAAACCTGTCGGTCACTTTCACGGGCACCGCCAGCACGTCGCAGTGGCGCTTGAGCCAGGTCACGATGTCCTCCACGTCCACCGTCTCGTTCCGGAAGAGGATGAAGAGCGTCTTCAGGCTGGACTTGCTCCGCCCCAGCACCACAAAGTTCTCCCAGCAGTCCTCCTGCTCGCGCTTCTCCTCGTAGACGCGGAGGAACAGGGCCAGCTTCTCCGCCGAGCGGAAGCTCACGTCGAACTCGCGGCTGCCGGGAATCTGGATGACGGCGTAGATGTCGCTCGGGTCCATGCCGATGGAGCGCAGGATGAGCGCGCCCACCACGAAGTCCCGGGTCGGGCAGGCGCCCTCGTCTCCCTGGAAACAGATGCGCACGAGGAAGCGACCTTTGCCCGGGCCCGCGGCCGCCGCCTGCTCGTCTTGGAGGGGCCGCTCGGCCGCGTCCTCGGCCGCGCCGAGCCTGGGGGGGCCCGCCATGGCCGCGCCCGCCTCGGCCTTCTTCCTCCTGCCCGGCTCGGCTGCGCCCTTCTTCTTGCGGAGGTCCGCCGCCTCGCCGGCCGGGTCTCTCCGGCGGCCCTTCGGGTCCCCGCGGCCCGCCGGGGGGAAGTCGCTGAGGCCGGGCGCCGCCAGGCCCGCCGGGGCGCTGAGCCCGCCTCCCGCGCTGCCGCCGCCGCCTTCCTCCTCCCGCCGCGGCGTCCGCGATTCGCGGAACTCGCCCTTCTTCTCCGCCAGGTTCTTCACCACCTGGGCCCAGCCCATCTTCTCGCGGGTGCCCTCGGCCTCCTCGCCCCGGGCCGCGGGCCGCGCGGGGGGCAGAAGCTGCGGCCGGCCCCGCTTCCTCTCCTCCTCCGCGCCGCCGCCGGTGGCCATTTTACCTCCTTCCCAGCATCCTCCACTCGCTCCGCAGCCAAAGGGCGCCCATCGCGCGCGCCCGCCCGGGGCCGAGGGGTTTGAAGGGTTTTTTTTTTCCTTTTCTGAAATTCGACGCTTCTCTCCCCCGTCCCCCCCGCGCGAGTGTTTACGTGCGGCGCATATTGGCCGGCGCCGGCCCGAGCCCCGCAGCGCCGAGCCTCGTTTCCGCAGCGCCGGCCCGGCCCCTCCTCCCGCGGCGGGACGGGGAGCTCGCCGGCCTTTGGCCCGGGCGCCTTTGGCAGCCTCCGACCTCGCTCTCGAGGATTTGGCATTTCGCAAGCGGTCCTCGATGATTTCATTCAAGCCCTGTTGTTCAACGGCCCACAGCCGAAAGGCGGGACGGCGTGGAGGGAGCGCTCGCTTATTTTGCTTATTTTCTGGTGTCTTTTAAATTTAAAAACAAACACAAAAGCCCCACTTGGCCGCCCCTTCCCCCAAAGTGTACCACAGTGCATAAAATTTCCCCTCTTAACGTTGGATTATGAACATTTTAAAACAGAAAGATGAAAGAATTTTAGTGGGCATTTTACCACTTTAACAACTTTATTATTAGCTACTGGGAATTGATCTAAGGGGTGCTATGCCCCCAATGTTTTTTATTCTTTATTTTGCGGCAGGGTCTCGAAAAGTTGCTGAGGCTGATCTCCAACTTGGAATCCTCCTGCCTCAGCCTCCGGAGTCGCTGCTATTACAGACATGCGCCACCGTACCTGACAAAACTTACTAGACTTTACTGTACCTAATCCCATTATCCATTATTCAGTCCTTATTTTGTGGTACATTTTGCATTTTCCTTTTTTATTTTTTTAAAAATTAAGTCAGTCATATTGCATTTTTATTTTTAAAAAACCTCTCTTGTACTTAGGATGATTATAATATAGTGAGTGCTTTTTAAGTGCCCCCATGCTGTGCTGAGCACACTGCATGCAGGCTTTAGCACATGGACTTTTGGAAATACAATACCAAGAATATGCACATTTTATAGAAACGGAGGCAGGAGTTCGGAGAGGGATTTGACCACTTGGCAGAGCTGGGCAGTACTGAGTGTATGTAACTTGCATTCTTTAGCCTTTAATTCCTTTCCTTCTGACATTGTGGACCAAGAACTGTTTGCATCAAGCTGTACAGGAAAATCTTGTCAACTGGCAGAGTCCCTGGCTCAAGTTAACACAGATCAGCATCTCTATACATTCTTTGTCTGTCCGAACTGAAGTTTGGAGGCATTGATTCAATTTTAGTGATTGAGAGATGAATTTAACACCACTTTTTGAAGCCTTTGGTTTCTTTAGCAAATCTGTGACTTCTGGTGTCCTTCTATAACTTTTCACTTTTAGTGCAAGAAAAGGTAGTTTGTGGAGACCCAACTTTGAATCTGGCTGCTTCAGATCTCAGCCTTGAAATACTGAACCAATGACCACAGCTTTCATAGTCTCAGTGTGCTCAACCACAACAAAGAGATATTAATATCTACTCCCAAAGGACTAGTAATATGTTAATAACTACTAAACTAATATATTTATCTATTCATGTATTAACATCTACTCTCATAGGTTCAGGTGATGACCTGTGTCAAAGGGTTTGGTGCAGAGTGGATTCCTAGGAAAGGTTAGTTAATCTTCCTTTCTTCCAGTGTTGGAAGCTTTCCTGTTTCTCTTCAACATCTTCCAAATTCTACTTAACCTTTTTTTTTTTGGTAGTACGGATTGAACCTCTGGGGCATTCTTATCACTGAGCTATACTCCCAGCCCTTTTTATTTTTTGGTAGCAGGGATTGAACCCAGGGGTGCTTAAGGACTGAATCTCATCCTCAGTTCTTTTATTTTAGTCAGGGTGTTGCTGAATGGCCGAGGACCTCGCTGAATTGCTGAGGCTGGCCTCAAACTGTCGATCCTCCTACCTCAGCCTCTGGAGTCACTGGGAGGGGTTACAGGTGTGTTCCAGTGCACCCCCCCCCCAGCCCTTTATTTTGGGGGGGTCCTGGGGATTGAATTCAGGGGCACTCAACCATTGAGCCACATCCCCAGACCTATTTTGTGTTTTCTTTAGAGACAGGGTCTCACTGTGTTGCTATGAGCCTCACTTTTGCTGAGGCTGGCTTTGAACTCACAGTCCTGCTGCTGTGATTACGGACACACACCACTGTGCCCAGCCCCCCAGCCCTTTTTAAAAAATGATTTGGAAACAGGGTCTTGCTAGGTTGCCTAGGTGAGCCTCCAGCTTGAGATCCTCCTGCCTCAGCCTCCCCCATGTTGCTGGGATTACAGGTACCTACCACCACACCCAGGTGGTTTTTAGTATTTTGAGTCCTTATTACTAGCTTCTCATCTTTTCCTTTGCCCCCAGCTCCAGCTACTGGTCTCAGAAAAGCCAATAATCCCTGACTCTTGTGCCACTTGCACTTTCCAGTTACCTCGTGTATCCCTAGATGCTTTGTCCTCCATCCCTTCTCAGCCACATGTTCACGATCACTCCCGGGACTTCAACATCACCAGAATCCTCAGTCTTCAATTCACGCCTCCCACTCTTGTTCTTTCTGCTTGACTGCTCAAGTCTTCCCTTGGGCAGGGTATTTCCAAACCAGGCAGAATTTGTGTATTTTAAATAATCACTTATGATCTTCCCCTAAGTCCACATAATTGTCACATTGAAAATCCACAGGAGTCAGGGTGACTCCTGTGGCCAGACTGTCCATTTCTAAAGAAGAACTTGAACTTTAGAACTCTAGTTTCTTCTTTCATGGGAAACTTTTTTTTTTTTTTTTTTTTTGAACCAGGGATTGAACTCAGGGACACTCGGCCACTGAGCCACGTCCCCAGCCCTATTTTGTATTTTATTTAGAGACAGGGTCTCACTGAGTTGCTTAGGGCCTCGCTAAGTTGCTGAGGCTGGCTTTGAACTCGAGATCCTCCTGACTCAGCCTCCCAAGTTGCTTGGATTACAGGCGTGCACCACCACGCCCGGCCATGGGAAACTTTTTTTCTCCTTATGATTCTTTCAACTCTATCTGGGTCCTCCATATAAGTTTTAAAATTAGGCTACTAACTATTGCATTTTAGTTGGAATCTCATTGCATTTATACAGAACCGATATTTTATTATGTCAACGCTTGCCATCTGTGACCCTGATTTCTCATTTATTTAGATCTTTTTTTTAAATATGTTTTTTAGTTGTTGATGGACCTTTATTTTATTTATTGATTTTTATGCACTGCTGAGAATCAAACCCAGTGCCTCACACGTGCTACGCAAGTGTTCTACACTGAGCCACAACTCCAGCCCTAGATCTTTTTTTTTTTAAATATTTTTTTAGATGTTGATGGACCTTTATTTTATTCATTTATTTATATGTGGTGCTGAGAATCGAACCCAGTGCCTCACATGTGCTAGACAAGTGCTCTACCACTGAACCACAACTCCAGCCTCCATAGATCTCTTTTTTTTTTTCGGGGGGGTGGGTGCTGGGGATTGAACCCAGGGCCTTATGCTTGCAAGGCAGGCACTCTACCAACTGAGCTATATCCCCAGCCCTCTTTTTTTTTTTTTTTAAATGAATTTCAATAGCATAGTTTTTTCATAAATATCTCTAATAATGTTGGGATTCATTCAAAGGTGATATATGGATTACTTGCTATTGGAAATGAAATTGTCGTAAGTGCAAATATATTGTTTATTGGTGACGGAACACAATTGAATTTTGAGTACTAACCCAATATTTAGCAACAAAGGTGAAATCTCAAAAATTTTCAATGGTCTCTTTCTGCTGCCTTTCTGTGCTGCCATAGTGGTGCACATGCCTGTCCTGGTTGGTGCTCTAAAAGCATCCATGGTGTGGAAAAGAGAGGCGAACGCCAGGCTCTTATTAGGCCACACTCCAAAGTTATCTGCTGATTTCTAACTGTGGTGAGGAAGCATGATTACATTGGCAGATTTGAAACCACTGATGATCCCAGCTGGGAAAATGTTGTGAACCCCACAACCATTTTAACCTCACGCAGGTTAAACAGCGAGGAGTGATCAGCCCCAGAGTTGATGTGCAGCTCAAAGACCTAGAAAAATGACAGAGTCACCTGCTCCCATTTTGTCAGTTGGGTTCCATCCTATTGACAACCTTAGCTGGAATTCGGACCAAGAAGAAGCAAGATGAAAACACAGGAGGGAAAATCCTGAGATTCTTTTCTAGGGATACACACAAATAAAATGTTTCAATGGAAAAAAATTTCCAGTGGTTTTGGAATCTACTTTTCTATGTTGACTGTTCTATTGTCTGTGAATAATGAAGGTTTTACATTTCTTTTTAGATTTTATGCTTTTTCTTGTCTTACTGCGTTAGCCAGGACCTCCCATACTCAGCATACTGTGGACATTTTTTTTTTCAATTTTTTTTTAGTTGTAGATGGACACAATATTTTATTTTTATGTGGTGCTGAGGATTGAACCCAGGGCCTCACACGTTAGGCAAGCGCTCTGCCACTGAGCTACAGCCCCAGGCCTATTGTGGACATTTTTACATTGTCTCTGAAATCTTTGAAAAGATTTGATTTGTGGCTTGGGTGCACTATATCTTTTTTATTTTTTTCCCAGTAGTGGGGGCTGAACCCATGCCTGGAATCTGAAAGAGATTTGGGAAGCTGAGGAGAATGATTGCAAGTTCAAGGTCAGTCTGGGCAACTTACTGAGACACTGTCTCAAAATGAAAAATAAAGAGGGCTGGGGATGTAGCTGAGTGGTAGCACACACTTAACCATGTGCAAGACCCGGGGTTCAATCCCTAATACCACAGAACAAAAACAAACAAAAAAACCCAGGACAGACAAATGTGTGCAGACCAGGTCTGATAAACAAGTTTGGCATCCTTGGCTAAAGTGCCATTATTTCTGCTTTACACCAGAGACAGAGAGGTGAAGGGACCTGTTTCAGGAGTGTCTCTGAGATCTTTGAGGGCTACGCCATGTCTTACTAGGGCTCTATAAGCACTTAGAGCTGGTTTCTGAATTGTTAGGAAACTCTATGCTAGTTAGGAATAACTGAATGCAGAAAATTCTAGAATAATGGAAACATAAGAATGAGATTTATTTCTCTCTGTCCTAAGTCTGGAGGTACACAGCTCAGAGCTGGTATTGTGGACTCACAGACTCGGGCAGGCTGCAGCCAAGCAGACCTAATTGGTACTCTGTCACATTTCACCTCACAAATGCAGGAAGGAAAGGCCACCTCATCTTGCCAGGCTACGGTGAGGCAGGAGGTTCTATCAGGTGCTTATAGCACAGAAATGCGACTCAGACAGGTTTAAGTGTTCAATCTCAGTTCCAACAACAGGTTTGATGTAACAAGTGATCATCAATGGCCCCTTGAATATGTCTTGGCCTTGATTATAAGGGCAGCATTTTTGCAAATGTTTAAGTATTCATTTCTAAAAATTGAAAATGTTTGAGACAGGATCTTGCTAAGCTGCCGAGGGTCCCAAACTTGTAATTTTGCCTCAGCCTCCCCAATTGCTGGGATTACAGGCATGTGCCACCATGCCAGCCGGGAGTTTACTTCTCTTTGATGAAATAGCACAGAATTTGGCAGGCAGTTAGGGTAGGCAGGTAATTCTATACTGCAAGACTGTCAGGGGCCCAGGTTCCTTCTATCTTGTTCTTCTATATGTAGAGTTTAGTAGGATGTTTTTGGCCTGCAATTCTCAGAAAACTCAAAATGATTCATCCAGCAAGATGATTTGTTATTTGATCATGAATGATTTCTAGACAAGTGACAGGGTTGGCTAACTTAATGACCCAAAGATGCTATCAAGGAAGAACTTTCTCCAAGTTTCTCCTCTACCATTCTCTGTATGTCCTCTTTGGCCAGCTCTCCTCACAGTTCCACAATCCAGGAATCCAGGGAAGATGTGACAATATTTACTAGCAGATGAAGGATGGTTTTCTGCCCTGTCTTTTTATTTTTATTTATTTATTTTATTTTTATTTTTTTGCGGTGCTGGGGATTGAACCTAGGGCTTTGTGCTTGTGAGACAAGCACTCTACCAACTGGGCTATATCCCCAGCCCTCTGCCCTGTATTTTTAAAAGAGTGTTTAAAACCTTTTCCCAAAGTCTCTGAGTAGACTTCTCACCCTGGTTCCTTGGCAGACTTTGATTGCCTGTGACTAGATCTGTAATTGTAAGATCTAGTAATGGTATAATGGTAAGGGAACTGGGCCCATGAAGCCTCAGACCAGTTTTAACTACTGGAGCTGGAACTGGGGCTGGGGCCACCTTCTCTAAGGCAAATGCATAATGGGCAAGGTCAGGACCCATTAACTGGGATGAAGTAGAGGACAGTTGTTGGGTAGGCATACCCAACTGCTCCCTGCTATTTTTTAGTACTTTCCCCAGTACAGACAGTTTCCCAGTCAGTGTTATAGTACAGTGGCTCTGCAAATGGGAGAACCCAAAACAGTGATTTCCTCACCTTCAGGGGCCTGGGTAGCCAGAAGGTCTAGGCTCATTGCTTTTGCCATAGCAGCCTTTTGTTTACTATGGTGGGAAACATTCTCCCATGATTCTTACTTTCTTTTTCTTTTCTTTTCTTTCTTTTTTTTTTTTGTACTGGGGATTGCACCCAGGGTGCCTAACCACTAAGCCACATCCCCAACCACTTTTTATATTTTATTTAGAGAGAGGGTTTCGCTGAGTTACCTAAGGCCTCACTAAGTTGCTGAGGCTGGCTTTGAACTTGCAATCCTCCTGCCTCAGCCTCTCAAGTCACTAGGATTACAGGTGTGCACCACTGCCCAGCACTTTCTCCCATGATTTTTAAGAGGTGAAAAGGTTGGAGTTGGCTGTGGTGGCACATGCCTGTAGTCCTAGTGACTTGGGAAGGTGAGGCAGGAGGATCACAAGTTCAAGACCAGCCCAACTTAGACCTGTCTCAACAAACAAATTGGCTGGGGATGTACTCCTGGGGATGGACTCCTACAAATTACTCCTATGTTCAATTCCCAGCGCAGGTTGCCATAGCTGGAATCCTTAGACACCCAAGTGGAGATGTCAAGTAGGTAGTTGGACGGATGTGGAAGGAATTTAGGGGAGAGGTCTGGGCTGGAGATGGGAGTTTGGGAGGCATCTGAACACAGATGATTTCCATGGCCATAACCCTGGAAGGGAGCATGAATGAAGTAAGAGTAGACAGAGAAAAAGAGAGGGAGAGGGCTGAGGCTGAGCTCTGGGATGCTCAGGGAGCCCGCAAAGGAGACAAAAGACAGTGGCTTCCTGGACACCACATTAAGAAAATAGTTCAAGGAAGAGAATAATCTGCTATGTCCAATACTGCAGATAGGCTGCAGAAGTAAGGTCTGGGAAGTGACCAGGGGATTTAGGAAAGTGGAGGTCACTGATTACGTTGACAAGGGTAATTGCAGTGGTGAGGTAAGGAGTGAAAATCCTGCGTTTGGGAGAAAGGAATGGGAATCAGGCAAAACTCTGTTTTACTGTAAATTGAAACAGAAAAGGGGGGACAGCAGGAGAAATGGTCCTTTTTTTTTTTTCTTCCCCTTCCGTCCCATGGATGAACCCAGGGCCTGTGCATGCTGGGCAATCGCTCTATCACACAGCTACAGTTCCCCTTCTCACTCTTTTTTAATAGAAAAACGAAAATATTTGGTATACCAATGGAATGATAAAAAGGACAGGGAAAAATGATGATACAGGAGAAAAGGGACAAATGCTGGGCTTAGGTCTTTGAGAAACTGTCAGCGAGTAAGATTAGGAGCAAAAGTGTAGAAACAGGTCTTAGCAGGCAGTTTATACATTGTTAAGAAAAGGGGGCTGCAGGTATGGTTTAGTGGTGCGGGACTTGCCTAGTATCTGCGAAGCCCTGGGTTTGCTCCCCAGCAACACACACACACACACACACACACACACACACGCACACACACACACCCCACATAGTAAAGAGAAGAGAGGCAAGTGGGAAGGTAAATGAAATGTGAATTTGTGTTTACTAATCTCCACGATTTTCTCGTTGAAATAGGAAGCAACGTCATTAATCTGGAGTGAGAATGAGGAAGAAAGTGATGGAAGTTCCATGAGCGTGGAGAAATATAATTCTTTAGGACTGCGGGTGGGACAAACTGAGAGATATTTGAAACCCAGCTGGGATGAACGCGTGGAGTGCTACCTATTACCAGGCGAGATTAGTCCCCCTAGGCACTCCGTAGTCGGCGTCGCGTTTCCTTGGAGACCGAGACGCGAGAGAAAGCACCCAGTGTCTGGGAAATTTGACTGGCTTGGGTTGCCGGGATCCGCGCTAAGACAAAAAAGCCGGAGAAGCCGAACAGGCACCTCAGAGATCAAGGCCCCACGGACTCACGACTCTTCTCTTTTTCCCAATGGCTAACGACTTTCGCCAGTAAGGAGAAAGGAGCCGGGGCGGCGGGGGTGGAGTGCGCATGCGTACCCCTTCGCCAACCCCGCCCCGTGTCCTCTGGCCCCGCCCTCTCCCCGCCCACGCCGCCCTCACCACGCCTCGCTCACTGTGGCGGGCTCCTGGCTCCGCTCAGCTGTGGTGCCTGGTCAACTGAGGTGGTGGGGTTGAGGCTTCACGCTAGTTTCAAGCGTGTTGCTTACACCTCCTTGGGCTGGGGATGATGGAAGTTCCTTCCCGCCTCAATTCTTTCCAGACGCAGCCACTCTGGGAGTCAGTCCACACCCAAGTTCCACGTCCTGGTGAGTCCCGGAGGGCTAGGGCGGGAATGGGGGTTCGCTGATCCTGCAGTCCGCCCGCCTTCACCTCCCACGGCCGTGACTGCTCCGCGTGGTCGAGTCTGGAGACCTGAATTCCAGTCCCAGCGGTGTCACACCTTTGCTGTGGGACCCGAGCAAGGCTGTGAACCACATTTTTCTCCAGTCTCTGCTTTATCAGAATGTAAGGGTGTATTCATGTCTGCTAGTCCGGTTCCCTGAGAGGTGGGTATTGGGTCTTTTCCGTGCCTCCTGTTGCTCACTTTTCTTAGCACCTAACAGCCAGGGTGTGTTAGTAAATTCAGGCCGATCCATACAATTTTTGGAGCCCGCACTGCACTAGGTGCTTTAAAAATATCATCTCTTGGAATTCTCCATCAACCCATAGAGTTAGGTTGTGTTATTAATCCACTTTACCGAGGAGAACACTGAGGCTCAGAGAGCTAAAGTCACTTGCTCGTGGTCAGAGATACATGTAAAGGGTGGAGTGAGACTTGAATTCATCATGCTGTGTGACTGACTGTTATATCTGGTTGGATTGTGTTCCCTGGCAGTGGTCCACGCTGAAGACCAAGCCATTTACTCTACCTCCACTTGGACAAGGCGGCATCCACACTAAAAGCAAAAGGAAGACCTTGACTAAAGTCCAGTCAGGTGGGCAGAGGCTGTTGGGGGCTGGTGTGGGTGATGGGGAATAATTAGGGTGGCTGTTCTTGACCTTTGGTGACACTATTCATATTAAGATAGGCTCACTGATGTAACAAACAACCTCCAGGTTTCAAGTTTTAATATAGAAGCTTATTTCTTATTAATGTTAAAGTATATTTGAAGATTTGAGGATAATCTATTCCATGTGGTCATCCTCCTTTGGCCTTGTAGCTCTGATGTTTTTTTTTTTTTTTTTTTTGCGGTGCTGGGGATTGAACCCAGGGTCTTGTGCATGCGAGGCAGGCACTAAACCAACTGAGCTATATCCCCAGCCCCAGCTCTGATGTTTTATAAGGCTTTTAAGTCTTCTGTTGGATATTTCTGTGTCTAGCTGGCAGAAAGGGAAGAGAGAGGTCAAGAACATGAATGGTTTTGTGGGTAGTAGTTTTGGGGGCTCAGACTTGGAGGGACCCATATCATTTCCACACGTGTTCCAGGGGCTATAACTCATCACATGACCCCTAACCATAAGAAAAGATGGGAAGTGTAGTCCAGCTGTGTGTCCAGGAGAGGGAAGAAGACAGGGTTTGGTGAACTCACGGGATCATCTTGTCACATCATTGTCATGCTTTCCAGGGAAGTTCTGAGGCTTGGGATCAGGGAGATGGGGGTTCAGATCTTGGCTTTGATATTTACTCACTCGGGAAAATTATTCCTCTCACTGAGCCTCACTCAGGCTTCTCATTTGTGAAATGGGGACAGCAAAAGGTTTGTTTTGAGAATTAAATGAGAACATCCATGTGAAACATTATTGCTCAGCCTTATCATACCCAGGGTTCCTTTTTTTTTTGGAACCAGGGATTGAACTCAGGGGCACTCGGCCACTGAACCACATCCCCAGCCCTATTTTGTATTTTTATTTAGAGACAAGGTCTCACTGAGTTGCTTAGTGCCTCGCTAAGTTGCTGAAGCTGGCTTTGAACTCACGATCCTCCTGCCTCAGCCTCCCGAGTTGCTTGGATTACAGGCGTGCGCCACCACACCCGGCCCCAGGGTTCCTTTTAATCACAGATGCTTTGAAATATTTCTTGAGTATCCTGAATGAACACAGTTTTTTTTTTTTTCCCCTTTATTTGGGTGGTGCTGGGGATTGAACCCTGGGCCTTGTGCTTGCGAGGCAAGCACTCTACCAACGGAGCTAGATCCCCAGTCCCTGCATACTTTTTATAACCTACTTCTATACACCTGCATGTGTAACTGCTCACACTTCCTCACTGCCCCTGAGCGAGGAACAGAAGGTCAGTTCCCTGGGGCAACACTGACTCTCCCACCCTGTGCCTTATTGATGCTGGGTGGGAGTAGAGGCTCAGGTTCCCACTGGGCTCTGCTACCTGTGGGTAGAGGGAGGGAGTGAAGCTCAGAGGTGCCAGGTCTCATCTCACAGCATTGTTTTCAGTCTCCTTAGTGCTAGATGGGAGTAGAGGCTTCTACTTCCTTCTGGACCCTGTGATGCTACCCTCAGGGGCAGTCAGAGTACCGCCTGCTTCTGCCATGCTGGGATTAGAAGCTCAGTTGCTCAACTGGCTCTGTCAGCGCTATCCCAGTTGAGGATCAGAGCTCCACCAGATAGGGGTGAAGGATCAGCTCCCTGCTCTGTGGGCCAGCTCTACCCCGTGAGGGGAAGGGAACACATCCATACAAATACACCCTACTGATTTTTGAAAAAGGTGTAAAAATAGTTCAGTAGAGGAAATAATTCAGAGGGTGTGGAGCAATTAGACTTCTGTAGATAGAAAGAATGAACCTCACATTCCCAGTCCTGTGAACTTCAAGGTAAGTCTTGCTACTCATTAAAAAATGAACTCAAAATAATGAATGTAGAAATGACATAAAAATTAAATGTAAAACATAAAATGTTAAACTTAGAAAAAGTAGGAAAAAACTATCTTCGGACCCTGTGGCTGAGGGAAGAGTTCTTAGACATCACACCAGCAGTTCAGATCATGGAAAAATGGACAAACCAGACTTCATCAAAATCAACAACTTGGGTCCTGTGAAAAAAATCTTTTTTTTAACCTTTATTTTATTTATTTTTATTTTATGAGGTGCTGAGGCTCTAACCTAGTGCCTCACATGTGCTAGGCAAGTGCTCTACCACTGAGCTACAATTCCAGACACTCTGCCTTTTTTTTTTTTTTTTGTGGTACTGGGGATTGAACCCAGGGGTGCTCTACCACTGAGCTGTATCCCCAACCCCTCATTTTATTTTATATTGTTTATTTTGACATAGGGTTTTGCTAAGTTGCCCAGGCTGGCCTCTGATTTGCAATCCTCCTGCCTCTGTCTCCTGAGTCACTGGGATTACAGGCATGCACCACTGTGCTGGGCATTTAAAAACCTTCTAAATGAATGAAAAGACAAGCTAAAAATTTGGAGAAGATATTTGCAAACCATGTATCTGATAAAGGACTTGTATATGGTAGACAACTATCCAGAAGTCTCAAAACAGTAAAATAGACAATTCAGTTAGACAGTGGGCGAAAGACATGAAAAACATTTCACCACGGAGGATTTGCAAATAGTAAATAAACATATGAAAAGATGTTCAACATCGTAACCATTAAGGAAATGCAAATGAACCACCATGAGATATCACTGTGCATCTATCAGAATGGCTAGAATAAAAATAGTGATAACATCAAATGCTTATAAAAGAAGAGAAACTGGATTGGGCATAAATTGCTGGTGGGATATACAATGGCTCAGGAAATAGGTCTGATAGTTTCCAGTGAAATTCAGCATGTAATTCCCTTATGACCCAGCAATTGCACTCATGGGCATTTATTGCAGAAAATTGAAAATCCATCCATGAATGTTCATGTTTTAGTAGCCTCAGTCATAATACTCCAATCTGGGTTGGACATAGCCAAACCCGGCTGCCCTTCCCCAGGTGAATGTTTAGACAGACGATGGGGCACCTGCACCGCTACTTAGCAATCACCAGGAAGAAGGATTGATGCCTACAGCAACTGGATGACTCTCCAGAGAATCCTGTTGAATGAAAAAGTCAACTAAACCTTACATACTGTATGATTCCACTAGGTAACCCTCTGGGAAGGACACAGTTAAAGAAATGGAGAACAGATTAGTGATTGCCAGGGCTTAGGGACAGAGATGGGGGAATGGTAATGGGAGGGAAGTGGGTGTGGTTATAAAAAACAGCAGTTGGGATCCTCGTGGGTATAGAAGTGTTCTGTGGGCACCTTGCCCATCTTAATGTCTGTATCCTGTTGGGATATTGTACTGTACTTGTTCAAGATGTTTGTTGCCATTGGGAGAAACTGGGTGGAGCCCAGGAAAGATCTCTCTGTATTCTTTCTTTCTTTTTTTTTTTTTTTTTTTGGAACCAGGGATTGAACTCAGGGGCACTCGGCCTCTGAGCCACATCCCCAGCCCTATTTTGTATTTATTTAGAGACAGGGTCTCACTGAGTTGCTTAGGGCCCCGCTAAGTTGCTGAGGCTGGCTTTGAACTTGCAATCCTCCTGCCTCAGTCTCCCAAGTGCTGGGATTACAGGCGTGCGCCACTGCACCCAGCTCTCTGTATTATTTCTTAAAACTGCTTGTGAGCCTGGTGTGGTGTCGCACACCTGTAATCTCAGTGACAGAGGAGGCTGAGGCAGGAGGATCACAAGTTAGAGGCCAGCCTCAGCAATTTAGTGAGGCCCTAAGCAACGTATGAGACCCTGCCTCAAAATAAAAAAAAATAGAAAAGGACTGGGATGTGGCTCAGTGGGAAAACACCCCTGGGTTCAGTCCCCAGGACCAAAACAAACACCCCCAAAATAAATAGCAACAACAACAAAAACCCAAACCTGCATGTGAATCTGAATTTATCTCAAAATAAAAAATTCAATTAAAAAAAGATAAATCATGGCCACTTAGTGGTAATGAAAATGAGAAAATAAGTATTATTATAGCTACAAATCTTCCTTAAGCATTTAGGGAGATTTAGAATCTTACAATTTTTATAAACACTTGTAAGAGGGATTTTGGAACTTAGTTAATTAAATTTCCCTAAACCTTTTAAGTCACATTAAAAAATTTAATATTTTTCATTTTCAAATAGGCCATGTGTGTGATTAACAAAAACCATTGGGTATTTAAATAATTCTCTAATAAACAAACTTCTAAATATGGGTAATCTTATGTTCTCCTGAAAGTTTCTGTAATTTATACACATTTAATTAGAGTGTCTTATACCTTTTCAACTTTAAAGCAAAATCTCATTTACACCTTTAAAAATTGAAATCACAGGATTAATCTATTAATCATTTTGTTTCTTAAACAATACGACTCCATTCCAGATATGGACAGATAATTCATACATTTGACAGAAAGTTAATTTACTTCACCATCTCAGTTCTGAATGCTAAAATATTGCAGGACTAAGGATCTTGATCTTTTCTGGGCTTTTAAAAAAATATTTCTTTGAGGCTAGTGGATTTGAACCCAGGGCCTCATGCATGCCAGGCCAGCACTTTACCACTGAGCCATATCCCCAGCCCAGGATCTTGAGTTTTTAAAAGAAAAAATTAATTCTTTCCCCACATGACCTGGGTTGTACTTGGAGCAGAGATTTTGGTGGAGACTGGGAAAGGAGCTGTAGCCACCTGGGTGATTTGTCGAGTGTTAGTTCAGCACAGGCTGTGAGGAAGCGGGGATTCTAAGGACCTGCCACAAGTCCCTTTATTCCCTGGATGGCAGAACTGCAGCTTCATAATGGTGCCATGGTCCCAGTTACCAGGTCACTAGAAATAATAATGTACCCAGCATGGAAGATGTGGCAGGCACTGTTGCAAACACCTTAAGGCATAATAACTTTTTCTTTTTGCGGTGCTGGGGACTGAACCCAGGGCCTTGTGCTTGTGAGGCAGGCACTCTGCCAACTGAGCTACATCCCCAGCATAATAGCTTATTTAGTCTTCCAGATGACTCTAAGAGGCAGGCATGGTGATTCCCATCTTACAGATGGAGGCACCCAGGGACCGAGAGGTCATGTGACCCGCTGGGTCCTGTAGCCCTGAGGAGGCTCTGTCTTCTTCCTTAGTTCTTCTTTACCCCAACCTCACCTGACCTTTCCCGTCAGCTGGGTTGGTGAGAGACCAGGGGTTTAGAGCCGGGGCTGCCACACTCTGGTCTTCTTGCTGTCCTCTGCTGCATCAGTAGCTGGCAGGATACCAAAAGTGGGCGTTGCCAACTCTCTTTCTCCCTGGAAGGCTGAGGGGCCGCGTGCGTGTGCGTGGTTGTCTAACATTTCCATGAAGTTACCTTCCATGGAATACAGTGCATCTCTAGCTCTCCATTAAAGGGGCAGAGTCCCCTTTAATACAGATGCACCGTAGGAGCTCGCTATGAAAGGGGATTCATAGCGAGCAGGCCCTGGCCACTTGCTCTTGCTACCCTGGTGCTCCCCTCTGTGCCTCCTACGGTCACTGCTTTCACTGGGCTCATCTCTCTTTTGCACAAGGCTCAGGGTGGGGCCTAGGGCCATTCTCGGTGGGTGTGCCTTCCATCCTCTGTCTAACATCAGATTTTAAGACTAAGAAGGGGTGTGGGCTGGGGTCTGGGCCTCCTCTTGTGCATTCTCCAGGAGGATGGACCCTCTTTCTTTCCCATCTGTCTCCAACAGTGTACCACAAGCCCCCCTTGTTGGTGACAAACCAGCTGAAGGATGCGGAGGACCTGCACCAGAGGGAGAAGCTCAACCCTAAGAAGATGCAGGCCAAAGTCCGGTTCATGAGGGTATGAGGAGTGGCTTGCACAGGCCCGGGCCCAGGGAGGGCACAGCAGCGAGCTCTGAGCACCCTGGGGGGCAGGCTGACTCACTCCTGCCCCACGGCGACCCCCTGGGCCCTCTTATTATTCCGGTTTTACAGGTGGGGAAACTGAGGTAAGGGAAGATAAATGACTTGTACCAGGTCATCCGGCAAGAGACTGGCATCCCAGAGGTCAAAGCCAGTTAAAACGCTTGCCCTTGGGATTAGACTCAGGAAAACAATCAGAATCACCTTTTTTTTTAGTGCCTTAGGAGTACAGTCTTGTGGCTTTTAAAGAAATTTTCAGTATGTCAACCTTTCATGGCACACAGTGAACACTAAAGCCAGGCTTAGAAGCTTACTATTAATATGTTCAGTCAACTGATAGCATTGCAGTTGATTAATTTTCCCATCATGAATTGTTTTATGGCTTCTTGTGTGATCTGGACAATATTTCAAAGTATTTGAAAATGATTGAAGAAAGAGGAGTCTGCAGTATTCCCAGCAGAAAGTAAAACACTAAGTATTATAAATAGTACAAAACATTGCAAAAAAATTTTTTTTTTGGTACCAGGGATTGAACCCAAGGGTGCTTAACCACTGAGCCACATCCTCAGCCCTTGTTATATTTTATTTAGAGACAGGGTCTTGCTGAGTTGCTTAGAGCCTTGCTAAGTTGCTGAGGCTGGCTTTGAACTTGCAATCCTCCTGCCTCAGCCTCCCAAGCCCCTGGGATTACAGGCTTAGGGCACAGCACCTGGATAGAAGAATTCTTACTTCTTCAAGTAGGGTTTTCTTTTCTTTTCTTTTCTTTTCTTTTCTTTTCTTTTCTTTTCTTTCCTTTTCTTTTCTTTTCTTTTCAATAGTTCAATGAATGATGACCATAAAAGAAGAAGGAAAATGTATTTGCTTTGAAACCACTTTTCCCACTTTAGCCTTCAGTTTTGCAAAATGATTTAGAGGGAGCTTCACATTCTCAAAAAGGAGCCTCTCAGTTTCTGATGTTACTTTTATCCTGACTTTATAAAGGTTTATGTGTTTTTGTCTGATACATGAATTTAGACAAATTGGCTGTAAAACTTGTGTTCCTAACCAGCTGGTAACACATTCTCTTAATACTTTCTCCTCATTCAGTCAAAAAATATTTATTGAGCACCTACTATGTGCCTGGCTCTGTTCTGAGTGTGGGGACCACCAGTGATGGTGACCCCTGGCCTTAGGCAGCTGACATTCTCCTGGGGGACACATATGATAATAACCAAGGCAGAATATGATGTGTCATGACGATGAAAGTTCTGAGGAAGCATAAGAATAAGATTAGGGGGCTGGTGAGGCCGAGGAGGCGGTGACTAGTTATTCCATCTCCAGTTCTTTCGAGAGTGCATGGTATGCACCAGTGCTGGGGATATGCCACCAAAGAGGAGCTGAGAGTGCGTGCGGTCACGGGGCTGAGCCTTTGTTGGGAGACAGCAGAAATGAATGAAAAGCCCCCATTAATTCACCCTGCTCCAGGCACTGTCTTATGTGCTGGTGACAAAGCTGTGACAAGACAGAGCCCCTGCCCTCCTGGCTGTGCTATGCTGGGAGGAGACCAGCAAGATGATAAAAAGAAAAAGGATTTGTTAGGTGATAAGTTCTAGGAGAAAAAGAAGTTGGGGAAAGAGGAGACATAATTCTGAGCTGTATCATGTAATTGCAAATTGAGATAAGGATCAGAAAGGAAAAAAACCAACCCGGTTCTGCATTAGATCTGGCGGCCAGAGGTCCTTTTCTAGAGCAGAGCTCATTACATTCTCTTTATCACACTCGCTTGGGACTGGGATGTGAGCTATGTATGCAGGTTCCTGATGCCAACCCTGGGGCGCAGGCTCAGTGGGCCTGGGACTGGGAGGTGGGCGTTCCTCACGAGACTTTTGTTGCTGCTTTGGTCTGGAGATGTGGGGGCAAGATAGCGGAGTGGCTAGCAGCCCAGACTTGGAGGACAACAGTCCTGCTATGTGTGACCTTGGGTATGTTACTGAATCTGGTCCTCGGGTTCCACTTTACAAAGTGGGGCTAATAATAGTCCCCTTCAGGGTTGCAGCGCGGTGACTGGCGTGAAGTGCTGGCACCACTGCAGACGTGAACGTTGTTAGTGTTGTCATGCCAGGAGGACAGGCGCTGAGGGCCAGCAAGGGGTAATTTCTGGCAAAGGACAGAGAAAGCAGGAGGAAATGGAGGACTGTAAGAGAGAGAGAGAGTTGTTCCAGGGCGGAGGCCTCGAGCCAGAGACTGTCATCAGCATTGATCATGAGTGTTACCCGGGCACTGCCACTAAGTGGCTTGAGTGTGAAATTATCTTCTTTCTTTCTTTGCGGGGGGGGGGGGGGGGGGGGGGGGAGGGGGTATTGGGGCTTGAACCCAGGGGTGATTTGTCACTGAGCTGCTACATCCCCAGCCTTTTAAAAATTTTTTAAAAACTTTTTAATTTTGAGACAGGTTCTCACTAAATTGCTTAGGGCCTCACTAAGTTGCTGAGGCTGAATTCAAACTTGGGATCCTTCTGCCTCAACCTCCTGTGGGTCACTGGGATTACAGGCATGCACCACCACACCTGGCTTCCTTTATGTTTTACAGCAGTTCTCTGAAGCAGGTTTTAGCTACTAGCAGCTTTAGATTGAGTATAACCAAGTTTTGGAAGGTTAATTAACATGTCTGCATTCTCTGAGATGGTAAGTGGCAGAGATGGGATTTGAACCAAGGTATGTCTCAACTTAGCATCTAAGTCACAGTCACTACAAAAAGTGGTTCAGCCACTTCTTGCAGTTTTAAGCCCATTCAGTTAAGAATGGGCTTAGTGAGTGAAAAGACATTGGGACTCAGAAGTCTCCCTTTCCAATGCCAGTACTAGCATTTCTTGGTTGTGTGACATTGAGCAAATCACTTAACCTCTCTGAGCCTTATTGAGTCTTCACTTAACAGCAAAAGAGTTAGTAAACGGGGTTGAACTGATACCATGTGCCACTTGCAGAGCCGGCTCAGTGGCTTTCCTGGCACGAAGTAGGCCCGCAGTGATTGTTATTGATGCTGTTATTACTGTGGATTTTATGTACCCTTGGATGTAACCTTAGGCAAGTCACTCACCTCCCTGGCCCTCACGGTTGCATGATGAGATAGGAGGTCGTCATCATCATCATCCGTCCTGTCTCCGGCTTCTCCCTCAGCCCTGGCCCTTCACCTGGGGCTTTATTATTTTTATTACTAAATTTCATTGATTGCCCAACGCCATTGATAATAAGCCCACCTTTGTTTCACTGAGTCACGAATGAACTATTTGCCAATTAGATGGTGACGTGCACCAGCTGTAAGACGCATGCCCACTTCAGAGGTGTGATTCTGGGAGAATCTGAAGGGGAACCCGTGCCTCCTTCCAGGCGCCCGGCCACAGACAAAGGGAACCACCGCCCAGCTCGGGCCTTTCCTCGCGGAGGCCGCAGGGGGCGGGCGATGGTGGCTGGGAGGGTCCCCGGTCCCGCGGCTCCGGCTAGCGCCGCCCCGCTCTCTGTCCTCTCCCGCAGTCGATGCTCAGGAACCAGCGGAGCTTGTTCCAGGAGATGTGCCACCACAGGCACTTCCTCAGCAAGCTCAGCGAGGAGCTGGTGCGAGCCATCCGCGACACGGAGCACAACACGGCCCTGAGCGTGCGTGCCATGCTGCAGCAGCAGGACACCCTGACGGTGAGCCGCTGGCCCCTCTGCGCCCCCTGCGCAGGCGCTTCCTCCCTCCGGATCTGCTGCTCTGTCGCGCTCCCCCCACCCGCCTGCGCTCTGGGATCCGCCCCTCCCCAGGCAAGCGACCGTCTACTGAGCTCTGTAAAGTGGGGCACAGCCCCAAGTGGGTTGGCGGCTGGCGCACGTGGCACCCGGGCAAGAGAAGGTGGCTGCCTCACCAGCACGGACATCAGCAGCCCTCTTCTGTGGGCGCTGTTATCCCATTTTACAAATGACCAAATGGAAAGGCTAAGTAGCTTGCTCCAGGTCACCCAGCCACAAGGGGTCAGAGCTGGAGTGGGAACCCTGGCACTCTGGCTCCAGGATCTGGGCTGTTCCATCCTGCCCTGAAGGGGACCCTCAGCCCAGGGCTGGCGTGTAGGGTCTGTGGGTGGAGGATGACCTCGTGGAGAATGACCTTGGAGAACCCAGAGAGCTTCCTTGGCCTCCTCTGGAAGAGCTTGGTGACACTGGTGAGAGGGCAGGAAGCTCACAGGGGACCCAGGAGTGTGGGCAGGGGGAGAGTTAGAGAAATCAGTTGAACTGATGTCCCTCCACTGGAATTGGTCTCCCTAGGGACCGAGGCTCTCAAGGAGTCTGTGAGAGAAAGAAAATTCAGGCTTCTGGTCAGTGGGGGCTGCCATGATGGGGTGCTGTGCACCAGCTGTTCAACACACTAGTTTATTATATTCTCAGTTCTGGAGGCTGGGAGTTCAGAATCAAGGGACCAGCAGGCTTGGTCCCCTGCTTCACCTGGACCAGAGGTTGAGCCCAGGGGTGCTCTATCCCCGAACTCTATCCCCAACCCCCCCTTTAAATACATTTTTTAGTTGTTGAACCTTTGTATTCTTTATTTATATGCCGTGCTGAGAATCAAACCCAGTGCCTCACACGTGCTAGGCAAGTGCTCTACCACCGAGCCACAACCCCAGCCCCATCCCCAGCCCCCAACCCTTTTTATTTTTTATTTTGAGCAGAGGCTTGCTAAGTTGCCTAGACTGGCCTAGAATTTGAGATCCTCCTGGCTCAGCCTCCCAAGTAGCTGGGATTCCAGGTGTGTGTCCCCGTGCCAGCAGACGGCGGTCTTCTTCCTGTGTTCTCCCACAACCTTTCCTCTGTGCATAAGGAGAGAGAGCACTGGTTTCTCTCTCTCTCTCTTTTTTTCTGGTACTGGGGATTGAACCCAGGGACACTCAACCACTGAGCCACATCCCCAGCCCTATTTTGTATTTTATTTACAGACAGGGTCTCACTGAGTTGCTTAGGGCCTCCTTTTTGCTGAGGCTGGCTTTGAACTCACGATGCTACTGCCTCAGCCTCCTGAGCTGCTGGGATTACAGGCGTGCGCCACCACACCAGCTGGTTTCTCTTCTTATAAGGACACCAGACCTATCTGATGAGGCCCACCTTTGTGACCTCGTTGAACTTTAATTACCTCCCGAAAGGCCCTGTCTCCAAATACAGTCATGGTGACAGCTGGGGCTTCAGTCTATGAATTTTGGGGCAAGCTTTTCAGCTTATAACAAGGACATACAGTAATTCAGCCTAAGGAAACTTAGTAGAACCTTCTTCCAACCTTCCTCAGTTGGTCCATTTATACATCTTTTGTACGTCCTGGATGCTCCCATGGCTCCTTGGGAACAGCCATTGTGAGACACCCTGCCTACATTAAGCTCTTCCTTCCATTGGGGTCACAGGCAGTTAGAAATCCTGGCGTGTAGGGGGTAGGGGACTGGGGAGCCTAGAGGGGGCCACTGACTGACACTTGGGAACTTTAAGAAGGCTTCTTGCAGAAAGTGATTCCTGGGATGACATCTCAGGTGGAGGAAATAGACGGGGTGAGAGGGACCCCAGCTGGCCCAGGAGCCACATTTTACTGAGCGTGGTTGACCGTAGGCATGAGGAAGAGATCACAGGAGATGAGGTTGGTCTAGGCCAGATCCAGGGGGCCTTGTCAGTCAAGGCAAGGAGTTTGTAGGGGCCGGGTAGGACCAGCCTCTGGTCAGATTGCTGGGCTGGGAGCTCCTCTGAGAAAGTGCCAGAGGGTTGCAGCTTGCCATGAGCCTCGCCAGCAGAGGCTGGGGGCGACTGACCCCACCATTCCCACAGAACATCATTGACATCTTGGAGTATTCCAACAAGAAGAGGCTGCACCAGTTGAAGTCTGAGCTCCAGGAGTGGGAAAATAAGGAGGAAAGCAAGATAAACTGTAAGAAGCCTTGGGACAATGTCTGGGCCCTCACCCCTGACCTCTGGGGAGGACAGCTGGGGCATTCACCCCCTCACCCACACCTGCCTTTCACCCACTCACCCACACCTGCCTTTCAGACCCCCCTCTGCACCTGCCCCTGCAGATGGAGTCACTCAGAGGTAGAGCCAGCAGCTTGCTTATCCAGCTCCTAGTACTTTCTAGGCCTTGGGTGTCTGCATTTTTTTCTTACTCAGCCATTACAACCACCTGTGAAAGGCACTGCTTTCCCATTTTACAGATGAGGAAACCGCAGCTAAGGGAGGCAGATTAGCCTGCTGAAGGTCACACAGCTAGGAGCCAGAACCCAGTCCTAGCCTTGCTTTATATATAAGGTCTCTCTGGGAGTCAGTGGCCGGGTGAGGACCCAGGTCTCCTGGCATCCAGCCTGCAGGTCCTTGAGCAGCCTGGGGAGAGCAGGGAGCACTGACCAGGTGGGCGTGGACATTGGGGAACCCTCCACAGAGGTAGCAGGATGGACCATCAGAGGTTGTGTCCTGGGAGCCAGCGTGTCCCTATCTCCTGTCCTCAGTTCCTTGGGAGCATGTCTGAGGAGACTGAGGTTAGGAGGGAGGTGTGTGAGGAGCGCCATGTGGCCGCCCGCAGAGCTGCACTGGTCTAGGGATTTTTAAAAATTGTTTTGTTTTTTGGTACCGGGGATTGAACTCAGGGGCACTCAACCACTGAGCCGCGTCCTCAGCCCTTTTTTGTATTTTGTTAAGAGACAAGAGTCTCACTGAGTTGCTTAGGGCCTTGCTAAATTGCTGAGGCTGGCTTTGAACTCATGGTCCTCCTGCCTCAGCCTCCTGAGCCACTGGGATGACAGACGGGCACCACTGCGCCCTGCTGGTCTAGGGATCTTGCAGCTGTTTAGCTTCTCTCTCAGCGTTGCCTCTTCCCTTGCAGGCCTGGGTCACTCTCTAGGTACTTGACTTTTCACCTCCGCCTAGCCTTGTGTGAGCCCATCCCAGTGCAGACCCCAGTCCACTGACCAGGGAGCGCCTGGGTCTCCTGGTTGAGGGAACGCCCTGCCTCCTGCCCCTCCAACCTCTCCTCTCCATCCTTCCTAGGCCTGGAGCTGCAGGTGGAGCAGCTGAATGCCATAGTCAAGAAGACGCAAGAGGAGGTGAACTTCCTGAGCACATACATGGACCATGAATATCCTGTCCGGTCGGTCCAGATTGCCAGCCTTGCACGCCAGCTTCAGCAGGCCAAGGATGACCAGCAGGTAGGGAGAGCCCCTGGCCTGGCTGCACTGGACCGTGTGGGAGGCAGGGCGGGTGGCCAACCCCTTCCGCTGGCCCCCAGGATGAGCTGGATAACCTTAGTGAGATGCGCAGAATGGTCCTGGAATCATTGTCCAGCAAGATTTGGAAGAAGAAGGAACAAATTCTGAGGTCTTTGGCGAGGGTGAGTGGTCAGCTGCTGTGGCGGGTCTCCTGGTCCTGCCCCACCTGCCCCTTCCCAGTCCTCCACCTCTGCACCCCCATTCCGCCAGCCGTGTGCTGCTGCCCCAGAAGAGGCACGCAGAGCGCAGACCTCTCCTGTACCCACAGAGAACCCTGTACCCCCACGAGGAGGCTCTTCTGCGGAAGGTCCAGGAGAGCCAGCTCAGGCAGAGGTGCAGAGGTACAGTCACAAATGTGAGTGGACAAGGAAGCCCAGGGTCCCTCCCAGGGGTGGGCTCCCCAGTGCCTCTGGGAGACAGGTGCACCCTGACTGGTGCTCTGGAGGTCCCTGGCTCTGGTGTTGGCCTTCCTCCTAGCCAGTGCCATTACTGCCACTTGTCATTCATCGGGAAGGAGCCGAGGCCAGCCTAGGCCATCCCTCGCGAGCCACCTTCACTGGCAGTGACACAGCATGTCACTCATCACTGCTCAACCATTACCCTCCACCCTCTTCACCCCTTGGTCCCTGTCATTGGCCACCACCTGTTAGGGTGTTCACAGACGTCACCATCACCACCTCTTGAATTGACTCTCATCATTTGGCTCTGTCCTGGGTTTTCACTGACCATGAGTGCCCATCACTGACCCGGCCAGCCTCCTGTAATTCTCACAGGCCCACAGGGCCTCCCCTGCAGCAGGTCCCCATGCTTACCACCCCCTCACCTTTTCATCACCACAGGACACTGTCACTAACTGTGAACCAGCCCTGCCCTGAACAGGGAGGATCCTCTCTTGAGTCCAGCTTGTCCTGGGGACAAAGCCCACACCATGTTCCCAGATGTTCCTACTCCTGGGCATTTGCCCTTCTCTCCCTTTAATTGGGGGCCATTTGGCCTCTCCCTCTCCCCCGCGGGCCTCGCCCCTCAGTTCATAGACGAATTGAAGGAGAGGTTGCCCGTGCTGAAGGCTGAGGTGGAGGAGCTCCAGGCCCAGATGCAGGATCCCCGAGAGGTCGTGTTCAAGGACATTCTGCTTCGGAGACCCAAGTATGTGGTGTTTTTGCAACTAGTTATGCTCGGGGCTGCAGGAGATTCTCTTTTTCAGGAAATGCAGCCTGGGTAGATGGCAGAAGCCCGCCCAGGGAGAGGAGGCCTGGGGGTCCCCTCAGCTCTGCCACTGGCCACAGGTGGAGGAGACCTTTCCCATCTCTGGGTCTCATTTTCCCATCTGGAGATGGAGAGAAGGCTGGCTAGGTAACCTGTAAGGGCCCATCTGGTTCCCAGATTCTAAGTGTCAGTCTGGTGAGTTGTTGAGCAAGCCAGGGCTGAGCAGGTGGTTGAGTCCAAAGATGTAAGACACACCACAAGGAGCAAAGGATGCCCCTGTGCTTGGCAGGCTCCTTCCCTTCCAGAGCCAGTTCTCCACCTGCTCTTCCTTGGATCAGGCCCTCTGTGGTTGGGTTGGGCGTCCCCCAGACCAGGCTTCTCCTATAGGACCCTGTGTGGTAGAGCCTGGTATTTGAGAATTATTTGGTTTTCCCTCTTCATCTCTATGCCTGTCTCCTCTTCCTCCTGAATTTATGAAATGCCTATGAAGAACCAGGCACTATGTGAGTGAAAGTGACCCTTGGTCCTGCCACCATGAAGTTGAGGAGGGAACCAGATGTTAGTGGACAATAAGATACAAATGCAGCCAGGCACAGTGGTGCATACTTGTAATCCCTGTGACTCAGGAGGCTGAGGCAGGAGGATTGCAATTTTGAGGCCAGCCTCAGTAATTTAGCAAGACCCTCAGCAACTTAGTTAGACCCTGTCTCAGAATTTAAAAATAAATGAATAAATAAATAAATAGATAGGAAGGACTGGGATATGGCTCAGTGGTAGAGCACTCCTGGGTTCATGCCCCAGTACCAGACCACCAACACCACCAACAAAAAGACACAGATGTAGAGAACTGCTAAGGAGAGTAGTCCATGGCCCAGGGACAGTGTGTCTGGGGCAGTCAAGGAAGGTTTCCCTGATTATGTGACCTTCCTTGAACTAAGGTCTGCAGTTTGTGTAGAAGCCCACCAGGTGAAGGGCCTGAGAAGAAGCAATTCTGGGTGGTGGTGCCACGGTCTCTTGATGGCTGAGGTTGGCACCCACTGCCTTGACCTTGACCTTGACCTTGAACACACTGAAATGGGAGTGAGAGGGTGAGGGTAGTGTGGGCCAGGGTACCAGGGTTTTTTGCTGAAGCTGCTTTAGAGAATGTGGCTTATATCTCCAGCCATGGTGGCTTCTGAATACTGAATGGGAATTAGGCAGATTGAGCCAGCCAGCCGCAGCGGAGCTGGAGCTGGACCTGGACTGGACGGGAACCAGGACTGTGGGAAGCTTGCTGCTGGGAGGGGAAGGGACGGGGCTTCCCACAGGCCCTCCTTGCCAGGCTCACCACCTGGTAGTCCTACCTGCGTACTGGCTTTGCAGGAGCAGAGGTGCAAAGGCACACAGAGGCCTAGAGCAGTGCCCTCACCCATGTGGAAGGGACCATCCAGAGTGCAAAGCAGCCTTCCCTTCCTGGAGGTGGGGAATGGCGAGCTGCCCGGCAGAGGTTCTTGAACTTGAGAATGCATACCTAATCCCTGGACACCTGAACCCAGGGCTGCTCTACTGTTGAGCTACATCCCCAGCCCTTTTGTTTTCATTTTGAAACAGGGTCTTATTAAGTTGCTCAGTCTGGCCTCCTGAACTTGTGATCCTCCTGCTTCAGCCTCCTGAGTAGCTGGGATTATAGGCCAACGCCTCTACACCCGGCTCTCCCAGAGATCTTGTTAAAAAGCAGATTCTAAATCAGGCGGGCTTTGGTGGGGCTCCAGGTTCTGTATTACCATGAAGTTCTTGGATGATGCTGCTGCTGCCTCCAGCCGATGGGCCACATGCTGAGAGCAAGGCGTGAGGATCATGGTTGGAAAGACCTTCGCACTTCCACCAGGCATGCAGCTGGAATGTGGAGCGATGGGGAGAATTTGGGACGGGTTCAGCAGCTCAGCCCTGGGGCCTCCAGGCAGGGCCCAGGAGGTCACGGTTTTGTACTTGATCCTCCAAGCAGAGGTGCCACTGCAAGTGGTGCCATGATGAGATTCGTAATCCAAAAGATGTTGTTCTGAAAACTGGAGGCTGGAGAGGACGCAGAGAGGAAGCCAGAAGTCCTGCTGGGTGTGGGGGCAGTGGTCCAGGGGAGTGCTGGGAGTGGCCTGGCCAAGTGGGTTGGCAGAGGAGAAGGAGGACTGGATGGATTGGAGAAAATCTGTAGGTCTGGGGGATGTTTGGGAGTGGGAAGTACAGGGCAGGGGGACATCGGGAATAAGCCCTCAGTTCCTGGCTTCTACACGTGGCTGGCGGTGCTGAATCCAGAGATAGGGCAGATGGGAGGGGCGGGGAGGGGATGGACACGCCGGGGCAGCTAAGAGTTGACCTGGATGATAAGTTTGATTTACGTGGGACCTCAGGTGGCAACTGAGTCGATGAGCGCAGACCGCAGGACAGATGTTGGCAGGAGATAGAAATTTGGGTGTGGCCAGTGTAGAGATGCACCTTTTAAAACAATCAGGCCAATGGTCCAATATATGGGAAAGCCCAGAGAATGTGATAATGAATACCCAGCCGCCCATCTAGGTTCAGAAATCGTTGCGTTTTTGTCATGCGACCTTCATCTTTATTCATTTAAAAAGTTTTTTTTGGTGGAAGTATCGTAAATTGCAGGCATCCTGGCATTTCATGCCTAAATGCTTTGTGTGCGTCAAGTGGGTTATTGAAACTGAGTGAGTGGGTGACGTCCCTGGGAGACAGTGGAGAGAGGATGGGATCCCGCAGCCCCTGCCGTGTTCGCGTTGGTCACGTGATGGGGAACAGG
>JAJEJO010000251.1:597355-632103 GCA_020662805.1 Glaucomys volans | reverse complement strand
CCCGCAGCCCCTGCCGTGTTCGCGTTGGTCACGTGATGGGGAACAGGTTGCTGATGGGAGCCCGCAGCCCCTGCCGTGTGCGCGTTGGTCACGTGATGGGGAACAGGTTGCTGATGGGAGCCTGCTCTCCTGCTGCCTTCACGGGAAGAGTGCTGGGTGGCCTCTGCTGAGCACTTGCTGCATTTGACCCTCCTGCCCATGACTGTTACCCCCATTTGACAGATGAGGAAACTCAGGCTTGCTGGGGGTCCGGCACACATCAGGTGCTGTCACCTTGCGGGGAGGCTCAGAGGAGAGAAATAGCTTGTGCAGGGTGACACAGAGCAGGTCCTCCTGATTCCAGAGAGTGATTGTCCTGGGGGCCTCAGTGCATCCGAGCTGAGCTCCTGCTCCCTTTCACCTTCATCCTCTTTAGGGGAACGTGAGTCCTGCCAAACTCACTTCGTCTCCATTTTTGACATTTTTGTCTGTGTAAGCGTGTGTGCACGTGTGCAGTTGGTCCCCGGTTGTGTTTTGGGGTGTCCCCCCACCCCGTTCTGAAGAGCAGGACTGTCCCAAGGGTTTGCTGTCCCATCCCCTAGCTCTGACCACTGCTGCCCCTCCACACTCCTCTCTGCTGCTTCCCTCCAGATGCACCCCAGACATGGACGTCATCCTCAACCTCCCAGAAGAAGAGCTACTCCCCTTCTAGACAGTTCCATGGCCACCTGCCTCCTGCCCTCTTCCCAGCACCTGGGGCCTTGATGGGCTGACTTCCAGCACTGAGTCTGCATTCAGCCGTGATCTGAGTCCCTCCTCCACCCCCTCGCCTCCTTTCCTGTCTGTGGTTCTTTTTCTCTCTCTTCCTTTGCAGGGTGCTGCCCTTGGGCCAGGTGGGGATTCCCAGTTAAATTTTCATTCCTTTCTACCAATAAAGCTGGATTTGTATTTGCCTTGTGCTGGTGTCTGGGGTCCTCGGCCTTGCAGAATATGTGATGGGGGTGGATTTGCCTTAAGGTGAAGGGTGGCCAGCTGCGGTGACTGTATCTGGGGCTCAGAACTTCTCCAGAGGAAGGACTGACGTGACGCCCAGCTCTGCGTCTCCATGGCTCCCACCTGGTGCAGTGGGAACCCGGCTTCCTTTGTAGTTTGTGCCTAGAGCTCCTGAGGACAGTGCCAAGGTAGAGGGGTGACCCTTTGAGTTCCACACCTGGGAACTTGTCTGCCTTGCTGGTGGCTCCCTAGTCCAGCCAGCCTACTGCAGGGGGACGTGAGCCCACACTCGCTGCAGGGCAGGCTCTGGGCAGCTGCATGCTGCGGACCCTGCTGTGGGGGACCTGGAGAGGCACTGCCCAGGTCCCCCTTCCAGCAAGCACCTGAAGCTGTCCCTTGGCAGCCAGCCAGCCCCTTCCTTCTGGGACTTCCTGAGCTGCAGAGAGCCATTTGCCCAAGGTCAACCCTTCCCACATCCAGTGACGTGCAATGTGCAGGGATCAAAGGCCCAGGCATCTTGGTCCAGCTTGGAACAACCTGGAGGGGAGCTTGCTCAGGGTGACAGAGCAAGGTGTCCTGACTCCAGAGAGAACGGTTGTCCTGAGGAACTCAGTGCATCTGAGTTGAGCTCCTGCCCCCTCTTGACCTTTGTCCAAAAATTTAAAAGTCCTGCTCCAGAGCTCCCGGAGGGCTGGCGGAAGCTGTCCTGGGGTCTGTGCTGCAGCTGTCCGCATCTTCATCAGCGGATGCCCAGGGTGCTCACTGATCGACCACCTGCACCCTACACGCCACCACAGTCGGCTTCCCTAGAGACCCAGACTGCCACGGCTGGAGCCTCTGGCCACTCTCATGTCCATCCTGTATGTTAGGAGACTTGGTGAGAGACAACAGGACAACTCGCTGGGCCTCAATAATAAAATAATCAGGTGCACAGCCTCAGGATTCATCCAGAAGTCAGGCGGCGGCACTGAGGACCCCGTCTTTGTTTCTCCACTTTGCCTTCCGAGGTGTCCTCATCCTGAAGGTGGCGCTGCTGGTGGTCCTGATGTGCCAGTGTCTCCCAGAGCCATGCTGTTCCTTATACAGCCCACAGGAAGAGAGGGAGCGCTCCGTCCCACACTTCAGCTGGGATTGCTTATGTCGCCTGCCCACCTAGAACTGGTGGAGAGGCCGCCTGGTCTAGCCCAGGTCCCAGGCTCTGGAAGCTAGTGGGCAGTCTCCAGCACCTTTCCACCTCCAAGGAGATGGACGGGGTTGAACAGAACAGCAAATAACTTAAATGGAACTTGGTCTGAGCTTTGTATGTATCAACTCACCAAATCCTCCCAAGGACAACCCGGGGGGTAGGTTGTCGATTTTCTGTTTGTCTTTTTTCTGTTTCTTTTTTTTTTTTTTTCTTTTTGGTACTGGGAGTTGAACCCAGGGGTGCTTAACCACTGAGTCACATCCCCAGCCCTTTTATTTTTTTGCATTTTATTTAGAGACAGGGTCCCACTGAGTTGCTTAGGGCCTCACTAAGTTGCTGAGGCTGGCTTTGAACCCGTGATCCTTCTGCCTCAGCCTCGTGAGTTACTAGGCTTTCAGGTGCCACTGCCCCTGGCCCACTTCTGTTTCTCAAACGAAGAAAACAAGAGATGAAGTGACCTCCTCGCCCCCAGTCATCAAGCTAGTAAGTGGTAGAGGCAGTTTTCTTTAAACACTATACTATTAGGAACTCAGCTGAGCTGGGGAAAATCTCTTAACATGACCATCCTTGACCATTTGGTTAGAGCTATGGTTTGAATCTGTGTCTCTCCAAAATTCATGCTGAAACTAAATCCCCAGTGTAAAGGCCTTTTGGGGAGTCATTAAGCTACGAAGGCTCTGCTCTTATGAATGAAATTAGCCCTTAGAAAAGGGCTTGAGGGAGCTGAGTGTGCTGGTATGCACCTCAGTGATTCAGAAGGCTGAGGCTGGAGGATCGCAAGTTCGAGGCCAGCCTCAGTAACTTAGTGAGGCCCTGTCTCAATATAAGAAATAAAAAGGACTGGGGATGCAGCTCAGTGGTACAGCACCCTTGGGTTCAATCCCCAGTGTTGAAAAAAAGAATGGGCGTGAGGAGAACAAGTTTGTCCCTGTCATGAGGATACTGTTTGCTCCATCCATGAGAGGATGCAGCAAGAAGGCACCATCTTGGAGAGGCTACTGAGTCTCTGGCCCCTTTACCTTCAACTTCCCAGCCTCCCAGGGCTTCCTAGAACTGGGAAGTAACTGTCTGTTGTTTATAAATCACTCGGTCTATTTAAAAAAAAAAATCAACTCGAATGGACCAAAACAGGTAAGCTGAGTATTTCCAAAATCATGAAGTCCTGATTTTGGGTTCACAGTTTTCTCTCCTTCCACCTTTTACTAGAGGTAGAAAGAAGACATCGGCCTTCACCTCCAACCCATTTCTTGGAAATCTGCTCATCTGAACTATCCAAGGTCATCACTTGTAAGTGCCACATAGCAAGACACAACTCCCCTCAAGCTTTCGGCCTCTATATAATAATCTCCTTTTCTCCCGTTTCTAAACAAATGTTCCACATTTTTTTTTCTGGGTCCTCAGAAGCATCTTTAACATATTTTTACAAGTCTGTTCGCAACAGTTTAGATATCTTCTAAAGGGACTGAGGTTTTTCTGCTTCCTCCCTCTTCCACTTTTTAAGACCATTGCATGGGGCCCGCAGATAGTCCAGGGACCTATCCAGTCTCTGTCTTAAAGTCGCCCCACAAACAGTTTCATCTGCAGCCTCAATCCCTCTTTGCCATGTGACATAAGTTACTCAAAGGTCCAGGGAGGTGGACATCTTGAGGGGAGGGTTAATCTGCCTGTCCCAAGCCCCTGGCCGGATCTCACCACAAAAGAAGCCCCCTCTTCTCCACACCAGAAGACTTGTCCCCAGGGCCCTTCCAGGGCTGTGGAAACCTCTGGAGGCCTCAAGACCTTAGACCACGTCCGGGACAAACCCTTCTTCTCTTGCTCTGCAGCAACCCAAGTTCCCAGCATCACAGAGGCAGGACTTTGCCCTGGATAAATCCTATCTAGGCAGGCTTGTCAACGGAGCTTGTCTTCCAGAAGAGCCAGTCCCACCTACCCTCTCATGGAGATCAGGGAGCCTTCCTACTCACTTTTCTTTTCTTTCTTTCTTTTTTTTTTTTTTGGCGGGGGCAGTGCTGGATTGAACCCAGGGCCTTGCACGTGTGAGGCAAGCTCTCTACCATTGAGTTATACCCCAGCCTCCAAAACATGATTGTGTATAGCCCTCTAACGGACTCATTAGCTTGGGTTGGTCTGCCATTTTTGCTTTCCCCTCTCTGCATCCGCTGGGGAGATCCACGTGGAAATTCTGTTTTCAGGTGCACAGAAATGCTGAACAGAAAGGCACGTTTGGTGGTTAGTGAGGCACACAGCCGTAGGCTAGGTGTGGAAGCCAAAGCTTAACTATGTGACAGTCCAGCCCATCAGTGTCACTGTCGCAGCAGGGCTGCTAGACAGTTGTGCCTGGATGCTACTTGTTTTGACTGGATATATCTGCACTGGCCACTGCGAGCAACATGGAACAAATGGACATGGGTTGGGAAAGCCCCCAAGCAACTGGAGAGACTTCCTTGGAAGGAAAGTCCAGGAGGCTGTGTCTGAGGGTGTTTCTCATGTACGTCAGTTTAAGTTTCCCTGCCTCTGATCACCATCTATTCCATCTTGTCTGCTTGGCTGGGTAAAACTACCTCCACCTTTTGTGGAAGTTCATCAGTGTTATTAGCTATGAGTTGATCCTTGTACTCATGGAATTCATGCAAATCTGGCTCAGGCAAATTAGGATCATTAGGACTCCAAGTCAGTAAACTTGGGGCTGTTGGGGTTGCCTCATTAAAGGATCCTTCCCTATTATCTGTCCACCTTTCTTCCCTTTTTAAAAATGGTGCTGGGTCTAGCCAGAGCTATTAGACAGATGAAAAAATTAAAGGGATATGAATAGGAAAAGAAGAATTCAAACTATTACTATTTGCTGATGACATGATTCTATGTTTAGAGGATCCAAAGAATTCCAAGAGAAAACTTCTAGAATTTTTTTGTGGTGCTGGGGATTAGAACCCAGGGCCTTGTGCTTGCAAGGCAGGCACTCTACCAACTGAGCCATATCCCCAGCCCAACTTCTAGAATTAATAAATGAATTCAGCAAAGTAGCAGGATATAAAATCAACATCCATAAATCAAATGCATTTCTATGCATCAGTGACAAGTCCACTGAAAGAGAAATTAGGAAAACTATCCCATTCCCAGTAGCCTAAAAAAAAAACAACAAAACTTGAGAATCATTCTAACAAAAGAGGCGAAAGACCTCTACAATGAAAACTATAAAACATTAAAGAAAGAAATTAAAGAAGACCTCAGAAGATGGAAAGATTTCCATGAATTAATATTGCCAAATTGACCATGCTACCAAAAGTGTTATACAGATTCAATGCAATTTCTATTAAAACCCCAACATCTTTCCTCATAAAAATAGAGAAAGCAATCATGAAATTCATTTGGAAAAATAAGAGACCCAGAGTAGCTAAAGCAATGCTTAGTAAGAAGAGTGAAGCAGGAGGCATCATAACACCAGACCTTAAACTATACTGCAGAGCTATCGTAACAAAAATGGCATGGTGTTGGCACCAAAATAGGTAGATTAATGATACAGAATAGAGGACACAGAGACAAACCCTCATGGTTATCTCACACTAGACAAAGGCACCACAAATATACATCTGAGAAAAGATAGCCTCTTCAACAAATGGTGATGAGAAAATGGAAATCCATATGCATCAAAATGACATTAAACCCCTATCTCTCACCCAGCATAAAACTCAACTCAAAGTGGATCAAGGAATTAGACCAGAGACGCTGCACCTAATAATAGAAAACAATAGGGCCACATCTTCATCATGTCGGCTTAGGACATGACTTCCTTGATAAGACTCCTAAAGTGTAAGAAGTAAAATTAAGAATCAATAAATGGGATGGATTCAAACTAAAAAGCTTCTTCTCTGCAAAGGAAACAATCAATAATGTGAAGAGAGAGCCTACAGAGTGGGAGAAAAATCTTTATCACATACACCTCAGATAGAGCACTGATCTTCAGGATATATAAAGAACTCAAAAAACTTAACACCATAAAACCCCCAAGTAACTCAATCAATAAATGAGCTAAGGAACTGAGCAGACATTCACAGAAGATATACAATTGATCAACAAACATGAAAAAATGTTCAATATCTGTAGCAATAAGAGAAATGCAAATCAAAAGTACTCTAAGATTCCATCTCACGCCAGTCAGAATGGCAATGATCAAGAATACAAGCAACAATTAAATGTTGGTGAGGATGTGGGGACAAAGGTGCACTCTACATTGCTGGTGGGACTGCAAATTGGTGCAACCACTATGGAAAGCAGTATGGAGATTCCTTAGAAAACTCGAAATGGAACCACTTTTGACCCTGCTATCCCACTCCTTGGCCTATACCCTAGACTTAAAACCAGCATACTACAGTGATGCAGCCACATCAATGTTTATGGCAGCTCAGTTCACAATAGCTAAACTGTGGAACCAAACTAGATGCCCTTCAATAGATGAATGAACAAAGAAACTGTGGTATATATATACAATGGAATATTACTCAGACTTAAAGGAGAATGAAATTATGGCATTTGCAGGTAAATGGATGGAACTGGAGAATATCATGCTAAGCGAAGTAAGCCAATCCCAAAAAACCAAAGTCCAAATGTTTTCCCAATATGTGGCTGCTGATTCATAATGGGGGAGGCAGACAAGGGAAGAATGGAGGAACTTTGGATTGGGCAAAGGGGACTGAAGGGAAGGGAGGAGGCATGGGGATTGGAAAGATGGTGGAATGAGATGGACATCATTACCCTAGGTACATGTATGATCACATGGATGGTGTGAGTCTACATCTTGTACAACCAGAGAAATGTGATCCATTCATGTAAAATGAATCAAAAAGCATTCTGCTGTCATGTATAACTAATTAGAACAAATTTTAAAAGGGTGCTGGGGATTGAATTCAGGACCTCACACATACTAGGCAAGTGCTCTATCAATGAGTGACACCCCAGTCTGCTGTCCTCTTTATTGGAATATTGGAATATGGGGGGGCAGTGGGATTATTATGGTTTGGGTATGTGGTGTCCCTGGAAAGCTCCTCTATTAATAAAAGAATGTTAGGAGGTCAAACCATTGGATTGTGAGAGCTGTAATCTAAACCAGTGCATCCTAGTTTGAGTGGACTGCCTGGGAGGTAACTGTAGGCAGGTGGGGCGTGGCTGGAGGAGGTGGGTCCCTGGGGGCCTGCCTTGGAAGGGTGCATCTTCCCTGTGGCCCTTTCCCTGCTCCCCCTCTCTCTGCTTCCTGATCCTGTCCTGGGCTGAAGAGCTTTCCTTCACTGATCCTTCGGCCAAGATGTGCTTTCTCTAGGACCTAGAGTAATGGAGTCAGCCATCTGTGGACTGAGACCTCTGAAACCGTGAGCCCCAAATAAACTTTCCCTTCTCTAATTTTTTTTTTTTTTTTTTTTTTTACGGTGCTGGGGATTTGAACCCAGGGCCTTGTGCTTCCGATGCAAGCATTCTACCAATTGAGCTATACCCCAGCCCTCTAAATTGTTCTTGTTGAGTGTTTCGGTCACAGCCATGAAAAAGCTAACCAAAACAAGGAGTGAGAAAGAAGAGGTGTAGGGGGAACTTTAATGGCAAGAAGAGGCAGTTGGGTGAGGTCATTTGATAAGACGTACAGCGCCCCCAAAGTGGAGGATTTAGCATCATCAGGATTGTGGCCAGGCACGCCCCAGGTATAGATGACCAAGCATTAGTTTCTAAGTTTAGAAGGAGTGTTCCAGTGGAAGTTCCACGGATGTCCCTATTCTAAAGTCCATCTCTGTGTATTTTGTGGAGTGAAGCGGAAGCCTTGATCTGAGTGTGCTGTGCCTGGGACACCAATAGGAATCCGGAAGGTTTTGCGTGTCTCAACCGCAGCTTCCAACAAAGCCGATCGGGTTTGCCGGCGCCTGGCTGTTTGCGCGCAGCGGACGTGGGTATGCCGGGTATGGCCGGCAGATGGCGGTAAAGGCCGACAAAAATCAACCTGCAGCGACTTTGAAAGGCGCGCTCTAGGGGGAAAGGCATTTCGTTTGTAAACTGCCAAAGGAGCGTTTTATTTCAAATTTCACAACTGGAAATGCCCATTCTGGTCATTAGGGTGGTGAGAGAAAGACCTTTGTTTTGCTCCCATTATGACTCCCTGGCGCCCCTACAGGAGCTGGTCTCCAGCCTCCTGTCCCGTTTCTGCGCTCCCACCCACCCCTGTTTCTGCTTGGAGCCTTCCTTCCCCGCTGTCCAAGCTCATTTCCTGCTCAGCCTTCGCTGTGGCTGGGCCTCTGCTTGTCACGGTTGTCCTCCAGGGCTTCAAGCAGCGGACTCATCACGCAGTCTTCACTCGTTTGCTTTCCCAGAGGTCTCGACTGAACGCCATTTCCAACCCAGATCTCCTTCCCATTCACTCTACATCCCCCAATCTGCCTTATTTTCTTTATTTGCTTCCCTCAAACATAATATAATTTGCATGAGGGGAGGCAATTCGTCAGTGTGTTTACCGCTGTCCCTAGTGTAGGGAGCGGTTCCTGGCAGTAGCTGGTTCTCATGATATTAAATCACTGAATTAATGAAGTGATTCTCTCTGTTGTAATCTGGTATCATTCCATACCACATTTGTTTTCCCCAACGTTTTTATGAAAATTTTCAAATACACAGTTGAGTTGAAAGAATTTTAGTGTGAATCCCCTTTCCTCCACCTCTGAGATTCTATGCTGAACAATACTGTTTGTTTGTTTGTTTGTTTGTTTGTTTTGTTTTGGGTACTTAACTACAGAGCTACAGCCACAGCCCTTTTTTATATTTTATTAGAGACAGGGTCTTGCTGGGTTGCTTAGGGCCTTGCTAAATTGCTGAGGCTGGCTTTGACCTTGCAATCCTCCTGCTTCAGCCTCCCAAGCTGCTGGGATTACAGGCATGTGCCATGGCTCCTGGCTTGTATGTTTTAATACCAATTTTTCTATCTGTCTACACCTTATCCATCCATCCATCTATTGTCTTTTTCTTTTAAGCTGAATTTACATACAATGAAATGTACAAATTCAAGTGTATGCTCACTTAGTTTTGACAAATGCATACACCAGTACCAAGCCTCTATCGAACACTTCATCAGAGAAGATATACAAATGGCAGCTAAGCACCTGAAAAGAAGTCCAACATTATTAGTCATTAGGGAAAAGCGATTAATACCATGACAAGATACTGTTATGCGCCTATTAGAATGGCTGAAATAAAAAATACTGACACTCTCTGGGCTTGGTGGTGCACTCCTGTAATCCAGTGATCCTAGAGGCTGAAGCAGGAGGCTCGAAAGATCAAGGTCAACCTGGGCAACTTAGTGACACTCTGTCTCAAAATAAAAAATAAAGGGAACTGGGGATGTGGCTCAGTGGTAAAGTGCCCCTGGGTTCAATCCCCAGTACTGCTAAAAATAAAGAAAAAAAAATTACTGACATTACTAAAGTTTGGTGAGAGTGTGAAGAAACGGAATCTCTTATCCATTGCTGGGGAGAATTTTAAACTGTTTGGCCACTCTGTAATTGAGTTTGGTAGTTTCTTAAAAAGTTAAACATACATTTGCCGTATGACCCAGCAGTCACACTCCTGGGCATTTATCCTAGAGAAATGAAAACTTGTGTTTACACAAGAACCTGAATGCGGTGTTTACAGCAGCTTTATTTGCAGTAGCCCACATCCGGAAATAGCCTCGATGGTTAAGCAAACTGGGATACCTTCAGAAAATGGAACATCGCTCAAATAAGGAAGAGCTGACTGTTGACGGACGCAGCAACCTGGATCTCAGAGACCTTATGCCGAGTGAAGAAAGGGCCCACCTACCATATGCTTCCATTAATACAGCAATCCTCAATTGACTTAAAGAAAGTGAATATGTCAGTGGCTGCTAGGGGTTCTGGAAGGGTGGAGGTGTGACTTTATTTTATGGTGCTGGGGATGAACCCAGGGCTCCTGCATGCTAGGCAGGCGCTCTACCACTGAGTGGCACCCCAGGCTAACGTGTGACTTTAGAAGGGTAACTCAGGCATTCCTTTGTGGTCACAGAGATTGTGATTTTGGGTACTTGAACCCACATGTGTTCAAATATGAAGCTAAACACAAACAAGTGCACAGAGGAGTCCACGTGTACGCAGCTGAGATCTGAGCAAGGTCTGGAGTCTGATGCATTGTGACAGTGTCACCTTCCTGGTGTGGATAACGTGGAATTACACATGCCTCCCAGACCCCTGCGATTTTGAGGCTGTCACCACAGCCTACCGCAGCCTGGATGATCTCAGGAATGGTCGTTAGACCCCTGGGGGTTCCCCCAAACTGCTTAAAGTGGCCCTCAGAGGTGGATTGCTTTCCTAACCAAAGACTTGAGTGGCCCTTTTTGCTGCGGTGATGGTTGCGCTCCTGGGGCTGAGTCATTGGTGAGGAAATCTGCTGTCTCCACAGCAGGAATCAGGCAACTGTAAGACGTTGCACAAAACACAAAAACAAGGCCAAAACTCAAGCAAGTAAAAAAGCCACCTAGTTTTACTTATCCATGTTTTTTATGAAAGTGACCTTTTTTTTTTTTTTTTTTTTTTTTTTTTTGTGGTACTGGGGATTGAACCCAGGGGCACTTTACCACTGAGCCACATCCCCATCTTTTATTTAGACACATGGTCTCTCTGAGTTGCTTGGGGTCTCACTAAGTTGCTGAGACTGGTTTGAATTTGTGATCCTTCTGTCTCAGCCTCCTGATTCCTGGGATTACAGGCATGTGCCACTGTGCCAGGTCCAATGGATTTTTTTTTTTTTTAATGTGGTGTAGGGGATTTCTGATTTCTCCTGAAATCAGAAATGTATTTATGACAATAAAAAAATATCTAAGGAGAGTGGATACTAAGAAAGACCACTGGTGACCCGGTTAGGGAGGAAGGAGTAGAGAGAGGGCACAGTTACATTCTAATGAACAGGAGGGCCCTGGGGATGGTGGAGGGAGAGGAGGTCTGGGAGAGGGGACAGGGTGCAAGAGCAGAGTCACTGGGAGACCTGGGTCCTGTATTGGGTCTGAAAGGAGCTTCAGGAAAACCAAGAATGTTTAGAGGGAATCACCTGGAAGATCTGCTGTGGGATGTCCATGTGTCTTCCACAACTAACTTCCCGCAAAGCTCTTCTCATAATTGAGTGAGCAAACCATTTCTCGTGGATGCCCTTTGGCTTTGAATCTATTTTGGGATGCACTGCATTTTTTCTTTCAAGAAGAACATGAGTGAAAAGAGCAGCAGTGAGGATCCCCAGGGGTGCTCTGCCACTGGGTTACATCCCCACCCTTTTTTCTTTTCTATTTTGAGACAGTCTCACTAAATTGCTGAGGCTGACCTTGAACTTGCAACCTTCCTGCCTCAGCTTCCAGAGTTGCTGGGATTACAGGCGTGTGCCACTACACCTGGCTGTGATTTTTTTTAAAACTATTTATGATACTTTCATCTTTCCCTCCCTTTGAGATTTATCTTACTTTATTTTGACAGCTTTTTGGGAGGCATAATGGACATACAATAAAGTGCTTCTGTTTAAAGTGAACAATGGAGTTAATGAACATATCCACTGCTCCTCAAAGTATGTCTTCATGTCCCTTTCTAAGTCATCTCTCCTACCCTCTCCACCCACCCCTCACATCTCAAGGCAACTACTGATCTGCTTTCTGGCATTAGAGCTTGCTTTGAATTTTCTAGAATTTTGTATAAATGGAAACATACAGTTTATGCATGTGTGTGTGTGGGGGGGTGGGTAACCAATTATTAAAATGCAAATTAAAATTAAAATCAAATACTACCACACTATTAGAATGATTGAAAGGAAAATGACTGACAAAATCAAATGCTGGTAAAGAGGAGGAACAACTGGAACTTTCTGCTTGTGGATGTGTTCTATGGCACAACCATTTTGGAAAACAGTTTGGTATTTTCTCAGAGTTGAACATTCACTTACACATGATCCAGTTGTTCGACTCTAGGTATTTACCAAGGGAAATGGAAGCACTGGTCCATGTGAAGACCTGTGCGTGAGCGTTGGTCATTTACTCGTAGCAACGAAAACTGGAAGCAACCTGAATGTCCATCAGCACATCAATGGATAAATAAATTGTAGTATATCCAACAACAGGGCAGTGCTCATACATAAAAAGGGACAGATTACTGATATATGCCACAGGATGGATGACTTTCAAAATGTTTAGTTTTGACATATAGGAGTTTAATTTTACACAATCTAATCACTCTATTCTTATATGAATTCTGCCTTTATTGCCATGTTTAGTAAGAACATTCTAGCTCCCAAATTAAACATTTAACTCCAATCTGGAATTAATTTTGGTTGATGATATAAGGTAGGGAAGCAATGTTAATTTTTCTCTTTTTGGTATGGTTAGCTAGTTTCCATAGCTGCTTTAAATTACTTAGACCTGAGTTTTCTGGTTTGTTCTTGGGGGGAACACAAAATATTATCCAAAATTAATGAGCATTGATTTGTAAGAAGAAATTTATGCATGACCCTCTTTCCAACCAAATAAAAAGTCGTAATTTTTATGAGTTTATTGCATCATATGAAGAGACAATTTTGATATCATGTCAATCACAGCACGAGTTCAATTTTTTTTCTTTTTTTTGTACCAGAGATTGACCCAAGGGCACTTAACCACTGAGCCACATCCCCAGCCCTTTTTATATTTTATTTAGAGACAGGGTCTCGCTAAGTGGCTGAGGCTGGCTTTGAACTTGCAATCCTCCTGCCTCAGCCTCCTAAGCTGTGGGATTACAGGCAGGCCCTATTGCCTGGCACAAGCTCAGTTTTGAGTAATGTCATGAGTCTGCACCATTATTCTACAAGCATGTCCATTTGTGTACAATTATACTTTATTAGTATGTACTAATTTTATTGTTTAGTTCTTTTTCCATTTTCTCATCATTTTAAATGACATGACATTGAATATCTTTGTGCCCACAACCTTTTTGCATCTTTTGAATGATTTATGATGGAGAGACTCCCAGAAATAATGTCTAATGACTACAGGGTCCAACAAACAGAATTTAGTTCTTTGCACTTATTACGCAGATTTCCAATAGGGTTTGCCAGTTTTCCACCATGGTGGCACATCAGTCACCAGCATCAGCGCAGTCTTGCAAGGGTGCATTTCTGGTGCTGGGTCTGTATTGTCTTATTCCCCAAAGGACCAGTGTCAGTCAGTGTCCCTGACCTGCCATGCACACCCTTTCTGCAGTGCTGTCACCTGCCCTGTACTCTGTCACAGCTATGGGGTGTGCTGCTCACACTTCCCTTCAAGAGAACCTGTGGAGCCGGGCGTGGTGGCGCACGCCTGTAATCCAAGCGACTTGGGAGGCTGAGTCAGGAGGATCGGGAGTTCAAAGCCAGCCTCAGCAACTTAGCGAGGCCCTTAGCAACTCAGTGAGAACCTGTCTCTAAAGAAAATACAGAATAGGGCTGGGGATGTGACTCAGTGGCCGAGTGCCCCTGAGTTCAATCCCTGGTTCAAAAAAAAAAAAAAAAGAGAGAACCTGCGGAGAGGTTGGTGGCAGGTTCTCAGGGCCATACTTCCCAGTCTATGGCAGCATGACCCATGGGGCTCTTCCTGGCTGAACAATGGGACGGTAGAGCCTGCCCATCCGTGGGCTGGGTGGAAGTCCTCCAAGGGGCACGCCTTGCTTCCAGTCTATCAGCCTGGCAGAGACTTTTATTGGTACCAAGGATTGAAATCAGGGGCACTTTATCACTGAGCTACATCCCCAGTCCTTTTTATTTTGAGACAGGGTCTTGCTAAGTTGCCCAGGCTGCCTTGGAACCTGCGGTCCTACTGTGCGGCCTCTGGAGTCGCTGGGTCACAGGTGTGTGCCGCTGCCCCAGACCAGAGACTTCCTTAGGTCTGCAGTTCCGGCTCCTCCGAGCCAACCCTCCTTCTGTCCCTCTCTCTCTCTTTTATAGCTGTCAGGCCAGCACAGCAGTCGGAAGGCTCTCTGGGCTTTGTCCTTCTCCCCCTGGCCTCTGTTCCTCACAGGCATCCCCCACTCCCCTATCCCCCTCCCCCAATTAAGTTTTTGCAAGTCTAATTCTGCTTTTAGAGAATCCAAACTGAGTGATACCCTGCGGCTGAGTCCCCTGGATGGTTGTTCTTACAAATACAAACTCCACATTTGCTATTAGATGAATGACAGGGTGACGTAGAAGACATGACCTTTGGCGTTGGTCATACATCCGAGGTCCGGAAGGAGCGGCCTTGGCTTCTTCTCAACGCCAGATGGGGAGACTGAGCGTGGCCTTGCTCCTAGTCCTCCGCGACCGGAGCTGTGGCTGTGGCGGTGCCGGAGTTGCTGGTTGATTCGGCGCTGGAGCTGGTGGTCGACTCTTGAGCTGGTCTTCTGTAGTTCTTGATGCCAGAGGACTTAGATTTAGACGCATATAGTGACTTCCCACTCACTGGCAGGAAGTCGCTTAGGACACAGCATTGCTTGTGCCTGTCACACATGAACATCGTTCGTTCCTTCTGGTGGCAATACAGCCTGCAGTGTCCCAGGAGAGTCCGTCCACATCGTGTTCCACCCCCGCATGCTGTTGGGGCGAGGAAGAGACAAAGCAGTCAAGGTCAGGAGCAGCACCGGGCTGGGAGGGGTCTGGGCTGGGGCGTTTTGTCGCCTTTTTACTTGAAGATGTGTGCTTAGGACCACGGGCAGGTAGGACACGAAGCGGTCCTGGTAAATGATGGTACAATGTAGGAATGAGAGTGTTTTTCCAGACTTGGTGAAGAGGAGAGGGCATCTCCCTTGATTGATGGCCTCTGGGAACTGCCCGGGCTCTGGCTCTGGGCCTGTGTCACACCCTGGGAGCCAGGTTTTCATTGTGGGAGTAGCTTGAACACTCACCAGGGGGAGTGGGCCATTCTTACCCCTCTGCTCCCCTTTTGTGGGTTTTTGCCTTGTTGTCGGGGGATCTACAACAGTAAGTGTCGCTCAGCCGCAGGGTGAAGGAAGTCAAGCCATTCTCTCAAAGTGACAGAGGGAAAAGGATGGTTTGCATTCCCACAGTGGGGACCCACCAGGTTCACCTCTGGTACAATCTGAGGGCTTTAGTTCAGTGTTCTGCATCTCCCATCAGCTCAGGGACCAACCCCTTCTGAGAACCCGCCCCCTCCACTGCCCTTGCCTGACCCTCCTCTGGCCCCCCGCCCCATTCTCTCCTGCCCCAGGGTTCACACTGAGCCTGGTAAACTGGCCCTGGAGGAGGCTCCTCCCTGCCTCCCTGCTAGCGCTTTGTGGCGCCCAGACATAGGACTCTAAGTCTCTCTCCCAGTCTCAGCTCCTCAACCCAGGGCTAGTCTCTAAGATGAAAAAGGTGAAGAAAGAACCCTGAAAGAGTTTTAGGAGCTTTTTTTTTTTTTTTTTTTTTTTTTTTTTTAAATTTGAAAACCCACCTAAGGTGAAAGAAAGATATTTTGGGCCAGGTCGAGGCTCTCTCATTGTAGAACGGGAAAGTGTCTGTAGGAGGCTGTGTAGGGTGTGGTGGGGTGAAGCCTGGAGACCTGTGGTGGATGCTGGGCGCCCTGCTTTACACTGGGACTTGGTGGGTGAGCCCTGCCTCCTCCTGACCTGGCCATCTGTCACAGGAGCAACCAGATCTGCTAGTGGTCCTGACCCCCCACCCTCCTTTCCCCACTCCACCCGGTTTACCTGGGGCCACCTGGGCCAGGAATCCAAGGGCTGCAAAGACCAGGAGTGGGAACTTCATGGCTGAAAGAGTGGCTTTGGGAGTAGGTGGTAGTCTAAGGGAGCAGGACCTGTGTGCAATGTGCCTGGAGCCAAGGCCTTTATAAGAACTACCTGATGCCAGGGTACTGGGCATGAGACCAAAGGAAGCGCTCCCTGTCACCTGGGGCAGTCCAATTAGGTCGGAATGTCAACTGGGCTGATTTTTTTGAGCACCGGTGCTCTAGGCTGTTCTGAGGGGGGATGTGGAACAGACTGAATCAGTTCTCAGCGCTCCTCTGGGACGCTCCGCTTTGCAGGTAGAGCTGGTGTTCCTTGGAGAGCAGTTTGGCAATATACATCCGAAGTCTTAAAATGCCCTTTCCTTTGGACTCAGAAGTTGTTTCTTGGATTCTTGTCTAATGAAAATAGTTGGAGAAGCACCTAATGAGGTTTATTTCAGCATTAGTTACAGTAGGAGATAGCTAAAGGCAACCTAAATGATGATAGAACACAGATCTCATTGAATATAGAAAACCTGAGATAAAATAGAACACGATGCAGTCATTAAAAATGCCAGAAAAATATGGGCTACAAAATATACACCTAGTATGAGTTGATCTCTGAAAAAAGAAACATTTGTTTATGTGCCTACATACATATCTATCTGTCTGTATATAATATCTGAGTTTTCAGAAGGTCAAAGGTCATATGTGGAAGCTAGAGAGGAAAAAGAAAAAGAAAGGTGGAGGAGGGATCTCATGAAAATCGAGGGGAGGTCAGTAGAGTAGAGGGAAAGGACCGGGGGAGGGAGGAGAGGAGGGAAAGGGGAAATACTGGGAGCTACATTAGCCAAATTACCTTGTTCTTTCGTGTGCATATGTAACAATAAATCCCACCATTGTGTACAACTCTAATGCACCAATAAAAATTCTGGAAAAAAAAAATCTGAGTTTTGGGGAAAAGATTGCACACACTTTCATGATTAGAAAAAAAGAAGGTATTTATATAGCAAACTTTTTGTTTGAGTCTTAATGCGAATACTCTTGCTTTCTGATTTTTGCATCCTCCTCTAAAGTTCAAGGTTTCTGGGATAGTTTGCTGTCTCCACATTCCTTTCAAGAAATACTTTGCTTCTTTTCCTCCATGGCATGTTTTGAGCTTGTGTCCCATCTGGGTTCTGGCTTCCCTGGATCCTCCATCCCGCACGGGGCCTGGGGTGGAGGGAATGGTTCCCAAGCCCTGTCACGGCAATGCCAGTGTCTGCCTTTCCTGAGCTCAGAGATGCAGGACTTGGTGAGAATGTGCTCCAAGACTTGAGGAGTTGCTTCGATTTGTAGATATCGCTTAGATTCTCTTCAATGACATATTAGAAGTGAGAAGCCTGTGTCACCTGCAGTCCCCTTCAAGCCCTTGGCAAACTTGTAACTGGAACCACGGGCTTGAGTGTTCCCGGGCATGTTCTTCCACAAGCTGTCTTCCTGTCCCTCACTGGTTAGGGAACGACAGCACTTCACTTTTTCGTGTTTTCATTCAGCATAGATTTCATCATTAATTTGAGTCACAACAGTTTTTCCAACTCCTTGAAAAAATCTTTCCTTTTGGAAATTAAAATTTCAAATAAATTGCACAATGTGTATTGTACACAGAGCGGCCTGTTGTTAACATTTTACTTTTTGCTTCATTATTTGCTCCCCTTTATATCTATATTCATCTTTCTAGATTTTCTTTTCTAGTGCTGGGGGTTGAATCTAGGGATGCTCTACCACTGAGCTATATCCCCAGCTCTTTTTATTTTAATTTTATTATTATTATTTTTAAAATATATTTTTAGTTGTCAGTAGATCTTTATTTTATTTACATGTGGTGCTAAGGATCAAACCCAGTGCCTCACACATGCTAGGCAAGTGCTCTACCACTGAGCCACAACCCCAGCCCTCTTTTTCTATTTTATTTTGAGAAAGGGCTTCTTAGGTGAACCTCCAGGCTGGCCTTGAACTTGTGGTCCTCCTGCCTCAGTTTCCAAGCTGGGTTTACAAGTGTGCATCACCATGCCTGGCCTCTGTCTGTATTTTTATAAACCTTTTTCCTCTGGACCAATTGAGTGTAAGTTATATGATCTTCTATCCCTAAATAATTCAGTGTGGATTTTCTAATACTAGAGATATTCCTGTATGCAGTGACACTACAGTTACCCACATCAAATGGAAAATGTGGAGTGACAGTTGCCATATGACTGGAACCTACCGGGTTGGGGAGACACTGTCATGTGTGCAGAGGAGGACAGCCATAACAGATCTGGTGTGTGTGTGTGTGTGTGTGTGTGTGTGTGTCTGGAGCAAGCTCTGGGCCCATTGCTACAAACTCCAAGGTTTTTTTGTTTTGTTTTGTTTTTAACTGAGACTTAGATTTTTTTGGAATAAAATGTGTCTCCATTTACCTCATATTTTTAAGAAACTCCAGTACTTTAAAATGTTGTTTTGAATTTATCAGCTATTTAAAAATATCTAGAGGAGACAAAGATGGCAGAATAGAGGAGGTTGATTTCTGGGTTGCCCTGAGGTGTAAAAATATCTAGAAGAGAGGATTTGGAATGTTCCCAAAATGCTGCCCTTCCACCACACCAAAGATTTTTATCTGAGGTGATAGACATGTCAGTTTCTGTGATCTGATCACACGTACTGATATGTCACGCTGTGTCCCATAAATGTGAACAATGACTAAATGTCAATTAAAAATAAAAAGAACTGCACTGTAGCTCAGGGGTAGAGCACTCGCCCAGCAGGCATGAGACCCTGGGTTTGATCCCCAGCATTGCCAATAAAAATACATGTAGACACACACACTGCACACACACACACACACACACACACACACACACACTTAAAAGAATTGTTTTTAACATTTTCACCAGTTAGACGGCCAGGCCGGGAGGGTCCACAGGCCTCCCAGCCTGGAACGTTCTGGAAGTCTGCCTCTCTGCAGGGCTTTTATTTGATGTTTCAGAGACAATAGCCAAGATGTGGAAACAATGAAGTGTCCAGGGGATAAAGGGAAAAAGAAACTCTGGCTATAGCATACACAATAGAATACTCTGCAGCTTGGAGGTCTGAGGGATGGGGATATCGTCCAGGGCCCTGGGTTCAATCCCATGCATTACAAAAAAAAAAAAAAAAAAAAAAAAGGAGGTCTTCTCACTCATCAAAACATGGATAGACCTGGTGGACACTGTGCTAAGTGAAATAAGCCAGACATGGAAAAGAAAATCAGCATGATCTTATTTTATATGTAGAATCTTAAAAAAAGAAAAGAAGAACAAAAAAAGTTGAATGCACAGTGATAGAAAATAAATCTCTGGGTGCAGGGTCAGGGGATGGATAGTTGGGATATGTAGGATGAGTCTAGAGTTCTGATGTTTGCTGTAAGATACGTTAGTCATATTGTATTGTACTTCACATATTTGTTGAGAGAGTAAATTTTAAATGCTTTTGCCACACAAACCAAAAATGAATAACTGTATCAGGTGGCAGATATGTTAATTTGCTGGGATATTCATCATTTATATTTTGTATCAAAACTTCATATTGGGCTGGGGACATAGCTCAGTTGGTAGAGTGCTTGCCTTGCAAGCACAAGGCTGTAGGTTCAATCCCCAGCACTGCAAAAAAAAAAAAAAAAAAAAATACAGCTAGTATTCAAATTTCCCCAAATATATATTTTGTATTTTGCAGATTTTTAGAATCAGTTTGGATAAGATCCATTAGGTTATAATTGGTAAATATGTCTCTTAATCTATGTCTCTGGGTTTTTGTATTTGTTTTTTGCTTTTCATCTTATTTGTTGAAGAAACCTGATCATGTGTCCTATAGAGTTTCTCACCTTCCAGAATAATTTTGAGATGTCTTGCCACCAGGATCCTAGAGGTGAGCCCGTACATTTATGTAAATGTCCTCTCATGAAAGTGGTGATACAGATGTACCTTCTCTGGCATGACTTTATTCTAATGCTCCTCTTGAAGGTGGAAATCCTTCTTTTCCTTCCAAACACTTGGCTAATCTGGCCCACCTTTATTTCCCTCAAAGTTATTCATTGCACATAAAAAAAAAAAAGAAACATTCAGTAACTATTTTATAAGAGGAACAACATCATGTTGCTTTCTTCTAGTTTGCCTTCTTTCCAAGAGTTTATGTCTTGGGCTTTGGATTTTGTGACTGGTGGGCTGTTAGTGGGACAAGCTGAGGTGCAGCCTCATGCTGTGAGGCAGGGGCAAGACTTTCCGGGAGAGGGAACTTTCTAGAAATTCCATCTCTGTGATTCTCATTTTTCTGATGACTTTTCAAAAAAAAAAAAAACTGAACTTGGAAAGTAGCTCACCTTCATGTTTTGTATTTTAGGTGGAGCTGGGCCAAGGACAGGGCTCTGAGGCAGGGTTTTCTCATGGAATCCCTGTGGGAGTATTAACCATCTTCAGATGAGCTGCAGGCTCGGTTTGCTTTGGGTTTGACTGTTTTCTTCTTCTGTTTCTTTTCTTTTTTTTTTTTTTTGTGGTGCTGGGGATTGAACCCAGGGTCTTGTGCTTGCAAGGCAGGCACTCTACCAACTGAGCTATATCCCCAGCCCTCTTCTTCTGTTTCTTAGTAAAACTTCTTTGAAGCTGATAGTGTGTTCCGGGGTCAGGTGTCTGTGCTCTGAGTACCAATATTTGGGAGACAAGTGTTGGTAGCAAGGAATCTGGTTTTCTCAAGGCCAGACCTGAGGAAGACAGAGCAGGCAGCTCCTTCCAGCTGTCCCCCAGAGTTCAGGGACTATCGGTTTTTTATGGGGAGGGAAGGAGGCCTTGAGGCTGCAGGTGAGGCCCAGTTTCCTTAGAATGCTGCCTTGTCCTCGTGGATTCCCACTTCCTGTGGCTACTTCTGCAGGGGGTATTGCAGGGCCATCTTCATTCTGTGAATCCAAACAAAGCAGAGGCTCTCAGTATTTAGGTTCTGCAGGGGAGAACTCTCCTTAGATTTTAGAACTTAGTCAAAGCAAGAGGATGTCAAAAGATGAGGAAGGAGCCGGGCGTGGTGGCGCATGCCTATAATCCCAGCACCTGGGAGGCTGAGGCAGGAGGATCACGAGTTCAAAGCCAGCCTCAGCAACTTAGCGAGTCCCTAAGCAACTCAGTGAGACCCTGTCTCTAAATAAAATACAAAATAGGGCTGGGGATGTGGCTCAGTGGTGGAGTGCCCCTGGGTTCAATCCCCAGTACCAAAAAAAAAAGGGAAGGTGAAAATAATCCTGCTAAGGACAACTTCCAGTGGGGACCTTCTATCTAGAGGAACCCATGCCCGACTGTCCCCTTGGTGGTGGATTTTGGCAACCATTAATGAGCGCTGTCTAGATCCGTAACATTCATCACAGGTTATGAAATGGTGATGTTTTTCAACTCTATCATTCCTTCTCCACTTATTGCTTGGAAATTTTTCTGAAAAGTAAAACCCCTCTTTAAAAATTTGGTTCCTCTGAGAAATTGACTCTCTTGAGAAAGTCAGGAGAAATCCCTTCTTCACCAGTTTTAAACATATTTAATATGTTTCAATCAATTGTATTTTATTTTTTCTAGTTCTATTGAGGTACAGTTGACAAATAAAAATTGTGTATGTTTAAGGTGTGCAAAGTGATGTTTTCATGCATTGTGAAATGATTACCACTCTCAAGCTATTTAAGATATTAACAATATCTCATAGTCACTATTTTTTTTTGTGGCGAGAGCTGTTAATACCTACTCTCAGCAGATTTGAAGTATATAGTACAGTTCTGTCAAATATACTGTGCATTAAATCTGAATTTATTCATCTAGTATAACTAAAACTTGGTATCTTTTTTTTTTTTTTGGTACCAGGGATTGAACCCTGGGCACTCCACTACTGAGCCACATCCCCAGCCCTATTTTGTATTTTCTCTAGAGACAGGGTCTCACTGAGTTGCTTAGGGGCTCGCTAAGTTGCTGAGGCTGGCTTTGAACTCACGATCCTCCTGACTCAGCCTCCCCAGCTGCTGGGATTAGAGGCGTGCGCCACCGCGCCTGGCGAAACTTGGTACCCTTTGACAATACTTATTTCCCCCAAGTCTCTGCCCTGGCAGCCACTCTGCTTCCCTGAGTTTGCGAGACTCCTGGTTGTTATTGCTTGGGTGTGGTTTGTCCTCCCAGGGTTGACTCTTGTGTTGGAAGCTTGGGTCCCATCTGGAGATGTGAAAGGTACTGGCCTTATGGCTACCAAGCCAGGGAAACTGCCTGGATCCTGGCTGGCTGGATCCAGGCACCTACCTGCAAGAAACAAGCAAAGGATGTAAAAAAAAAGAAATAATGCACTTTGATCAAACTGGAGAGAAGCTGCTAGATTGAGGAAGTGGTTACAATCTGTAGAAATAAAAGCCAGGAGACATCCATAAGGAGATTGAGCTGGACTGTACTGGCCAGAAGGGGCCCTCCTGAGGGTTGGGGCTGTTGAAAACAAGAAAGGAGAGAAGCAAAGCCAGAGGCAAGAACTCCATGCCTGAAGGATGAGACGTGTCTGGTGAGAATCCAGGGGGTGGATGGCAGGGAGCTCCCTGTTATTTGCCTGGAGCCCCAACCTTTATTGGACTTCAAATGAGACAGAAAGCTGGGCAGTGAGCCAAACCTTTGCCACCAGGGTGAAAGCTTAGAATGGACTTTCTAGTTGGCTACTGAATAAACTGAGCACTCACAGCACAGAATACCTGGGAGACTGGCACCCAGTCTTTGGAAATGTGCTTCCTAGCTGCTGTTGACAAGGACGAGCAGGACAGGACAACTGCGTCCTGTTCCTGGGAGATTAGCCTGCTGTCCTGTATTTGGGAGGGCAATTGCTAATATCTTTTTCATAAGTAATACATATGAAGCAAAATCATGCCCGTTGACTCAAACATAGCAAACATGAAGTAAGAGTAAGTTCATGAAGGTGTGGATATGGTCCTTCTGTCTTAGCCTCACTTGTAATAAGACTTGAAAAGCTAAATGGCTATCCATAGGACATTTGCCAATTTATGATACTTCACAGTTTGTCATTTCTCTAGGGTTGGGAAGTCCTTTAAGATAGGCATATTCATTCTTTCTTAGTCTGGGTCACCAGCAAACTTAAATCAAGCCTTCTATAGCTTCTTCCGAACTGTTGCTAAAAGTGTGAAATCAAGTGATTCATGTACGTCCTTTGTTATATAACTTTCACTAAGTATTTGCAGCACCAATTTTGTTGCCATTGGGTCAGGAGGCATAGAAGTTCAGTGTACGGGCTCTGAAACCGGCCAGACATGGATTCAAATCCTGCTTCCACTACTGTGACCTTCAGCAGTTTAACTTGAACCTCAGTTGTATTATTTAAGTATGTGCAGCATTGTTTTAAGGACTAGATGAAAAAATATATTAAAGTCCTCAGTGCTATACCTGGCTCTTAAAAACGCTTTATAACAGCACAAGAAGTAAATTAAGAATCAATAAATGGGATGGATTCAAACTAAAAAGCTGCTTCTCAGCAAAGGAAACAATAATGTGAAGAGAGAGCCTTCAGAGTGGGAGGAAAATCTTTACCACACATACCTCAGATACAGCAGTAATCTTCAGGATATATAAAGAACTCAAAAAACTTAACACCAAAAAAACAAATAACCCAATTAATAAATGGGCTGAGAAACTGAACAGACACTTCACAGAAGAAATACAGTTGATCAACACACATGAAAAAATGTCCATCATCTCTAGAGAAATACAAATCAAAACTACTCTGAAATTTCATCTCACACTAGTCAGAATGGTAATGATCAAGAATACAAGCAATAATAAGTGTTGGTGAGGATTGGGGAAAGGTACACTCATACATTGCTGGTGGGACTGCAAATTAGTGAAACCACTTTGGAAAACAGTATGGAGATTCCTCAGAAAACTTGGAATGGAACCACCATTTGACCAGCTATCCCACTCCTTGGTTTATACCCAAAGGACTTAAACAATGATGCAGTCACATCAATGTTTATAGCAGCTCAATTCACAATAGCTAAATTGTGGAACTAACCTAGATGCCCTTCAACAGATGAATGGATTAAAGAAACTGTGGTACATATACACAATGGAATATTAGTCATAAAGAAGAATGAAATTATGGCATTTATAGGTAAATGGATGGACCTGAAGAATATCATGCTATGTGAAGTAAGCCAATCCCAAAAAACCAAAGCCTGAGTGTTTTCTCTGATAAGCAGATGCTGATCCATAGTGGTGGGTGGGTAGGGAAAAATAAAGGAACTTTGGAATATGCAGAGGGGAGTGAGGGGAGGGGAGGGGAGTGAGTGGGGATGGAAAGGACAGTAGAAAGGGATGGACATTATTACCCCATATACATGTGAAAAATATTTTTTTAAATTAAAACTAAATAAATAAATATTAGAAAACATGTTTTATAACTCTTAAATATTGTCATTATTATGATTGCCTTTTCTAGATGTCTTTCTCCAGGTTGGGATTCTTTCTTTAATACTTCTTGGTCCTAGAGCATTAATTAATTTATTGGGCGGCCTTTGAATTGAATCTCTAATTATTGAACTTGTTCACCAGTCTCCGGCCCTACCGCCCTGAATGCTCCTGATCTTGTCTGAACTTGATCACCAGAATCAATTTTCAATTCTTAAGTTCCCCGAGAGCTGAAATGCGCCTGTGGTAAGATGTGGAACTCAGAATGATCGGAGGTCCTTCGTCATAGAGTCAGGAGTTCCCAGAGCCAAGGTGATCTGTTAGCATCGCAGTGGGCTCTGTCATGTGGGCTTCTGGGACCGGGCTCAGGTGTGGAGGCCTGGGAGGGAGGACACGCACCATGGAGCACAGCGAGTCCTGTAGCCTCTGTGCTCAGAGCCACTTGGGAGAGGAAGCGAAGGCAGCAGCGTCAACGACAACTAGCCGCGTGGTTCTTAAGCAACTTAGTTTTGACTAAGTAGAGACTCAGTCCCCTGTCATCATTTGGACCCACAGACTATCACGCAGGTCGACAACGTGCTGATTGTGAATCGAAAGTAATTGGTATAATCGTCCTTCCTTAACTGAAGTTTTTCTTTCTGCCATTTCAGTTACCTGCAGTCAACTGTGGCCTGAAAATAGCAAATGTAAAATTCCAGAAGTAAACCATCCATCAACATATCACAGGCCATTCTGAGTAGCATGATGAAATCTCCTGCTGCTCCGTCTTTTCCGTCTAAGAGGTGGATCATCCCTCCCCAGAGTATCTACACAGTATACACTACTCTCCTGTTAACTTAGCTGTCTCTGTTAACAGATGAACTCACGCAGGATCTTTTTTTTTTTTTTTTTTGTACTCAGAATTGAACTCAGGGGCACTTAACCACTGACCCACATCCCCAGCCCTTTTTTGTGTTTTTATTGAGAGACAGGGGCCTACTGAGTTGCATAGGGCCTCACTAGGTTGCTGAGGCTGACTTTGAACTCATGATCCTCCTGCCTCAGCCTCCTGAGACTCTGGGATTACAGGCATGCACCACTGCACCCAGCTGATGCAGTATCTTAATGTTTGTTCAAGCAACCCTTATGTCACTTAATAAAGGCCTCAATAGCTGCAGAAATACATATTCTTCTTATCACCATGTGGAATGTTCTCCAGGATTGAGCGTATGTGAGGCTACAAACTAAGTATTAACAAATTTAAGAAGATTGAAATCACATTTTGTTACTGTTTCTGACAACAATGGTATAAATTGACATCAGTAACTGCAGACACTTTGGAAAATTCACAGATGTGTGGAAATTAAACATCATGTTCCTGAACAGCCAATGGGGCAATGAAGGAAATAGAAGGCAAATAAAAATTTCTTGAGACAAATGAAAATAAAGCAGAATATACCAAAGCTTACAGGGTACAGCGAGACAGGACTGAGAGGGAGGATGACAGCATCCTACATCCTATGCCTACATCGAAAAAGAATAGCCAGGAGCAGTGGCACAGGCCTGTGACCCCAGTGGCTTAGGAGGTTGAGGCAGGAGGATCTCAAGTTCAAAGCCAGCCTCAGCAACTTAGTGAGATTCTGATGAAGGGCTGGGGATATGGTTCAGTGGTAGAGTGCCCCTGGGTTCCATCCCCGGTCCAAAAAAAAAAAAAAAGATCTCAAATAAAGAAACTAAAACTTGAAAAACAAGAGCAACAACAGTAAGAATAACTAAACCCAAATTAGTAGAAGGAAAGAAATAATGAAGATCAGAGCAGAAATAAATGAAGCAGAATATAAGAACAATAGAAGAGATTAGTGAAACTAAGAGTTGCATGATCTCACTCTCCCATGAAATCTGAAAATTGGATCCCAAAGAAGTAGTGAGTAAACCTGTGGATACCAAGGCTGCCATGGTCCCCAGGGAGTTTGAAGGAGATGCTGGTCAAAGGTTAAAAAATTTTGGCTAGGAGGAATAAATTCAAAAGATCTATTGTACGAGTTGGTAACTATAGATAATAATGCATTCCTTTGATTTATTTATTCATTTATTTTTTGATGCCTGGGATTGAGCCCAGGGTCCCTTAACCCCTGAGCCACACCCCCAGTCCTTATTTATGAAGGAAATGGAATGAAGGAAAATCATTGTATTTAGAAACAGAGTCTCACTGGGTTGCTTAGGGCCTCGCTAAGTTGCTGAGGCTGGCCTTGAACTCACGCTCCTCCTGCCTCAGCCTCCCGAGTTGCTGGGACTAAAGGCGTGCGTCACTGTGCCCTGCTGTTAGTAATGTATTCTTTTTTTAGATGTTGATAGACCTTTATTTTTATTCATTTATTTATATGTGGTGCTGAGAATTGAACCCAGTGCCTCACACATGCTAGGCAAGCCTCTACCACTGAGCCACAACCTCAGCCCAGTAATGTCTTCTTGAAAAATGCCGAGGATGGGTGCAAAGTGTTCCCACTACAGAAATGACAAGTGTGTGTGCGAACGTATAGGTTGACTATCCAGACTTGGTCATCCTCCAGTGGGTATGTACCTCAAGGTATCCTGTTTTACACAGTAATACGTAAATATCATTTGACAACTTAAAAATAAATTAATAATTCTCCCCTGCAAAAAGCCCCCCAGATCCCCAAAAGATAGCAAGTATTGGAGAGGGTGTCAAGAAATGAGAGCTCCTGTGTGCTGTTGGTGGGATGGCAAAATGGTGCACCTGGTACAGGAAACCGTATGGGATTCGCTCAAAAAGTTCAAAGTAGATACTGTGTGCATGCATGAATGTTTTTATTTGTTCTTTTTAGTTATACATGACAGTAGAATGTGTTTTGGCAGATGGTAAATACATAGAGCATAACTTATTCTACTTAGGATCCCACTCTTGTGGCTGCGCATGATGTGAAATTGCCCTGGTTGTGCATGCAGATACCAGGCTGGGAAAGCTAGGACCACTAATTCTACTGTCTTGTCTATTCCCCCTCCCCCTCCCTTCCCTTCATTTTCCTTTGTCTAATCCAGTGGATATCCTATTATTCCCCTCCCCAGCCTCCTTTGTTTTGAGTTAGCATACACACATCAGAGAGAACATTAGGCCTTTGGTTTTTGGAGATTGGCTTATTTCACTTAGCATGATATTCTCCAGTTCCATCCATTTACTGCCAAATGCCATAATTTCATTCTTCTTTATGGCTGAATAATATTCCATTGTGTATATATACCACATTTTCTTTATCTGTTCATCCATTGAAGGACACCTAGGTTGTTTCTATAGTTTGGCTATTGTGAGTTGAGTAGCCATAAACATGGGTATGGCTGCATCACTGTAGTATACTGATTTTCAGTCCTTTGGGTACATGCTGAGGAGTGGGATATCTGGGTCAAATGGTGGATCCATTCCAACTTTTCTAAGAAATCCCCATTTTATGTGTGAATATGTAACAACAAATCCCATGATTATGTACAACTGTTATGCACCAATAAAAATGTGCAAAAAGAACCTGTTTAAAAAAAAACCCAAATATTGCTGAGGATGTGAAATAACTGACTGTAATACATTGCTAGTGAGAATATAAAACAGTACACGAGTTTCAAAAAAAATTACAAACAGGACTCCCACATGATATTCTCCTGCAACTTCACTTCTAAGACAAAGGGAATTAAGCCAGGACCTCAAAGAAACATCCGTGTCCCCTGTTTATACAGCACTGTTCACACTAGTCAAAATATGGAAATAACCTGAACGGTCATTCATCGAGAGATGATGGGATAAAGGAAATGTGGCACAGCATACCACGGCCAGTGTTCTGCCTTAAGAGGAAAATCTTGCTATTTGCGAAACATAAGAGAACCTTGAGGACATTTAGTAAGTGAACTAAGCCAGTCATGGAAGGTTAACCCTGCGTGGTTCTGCCTACATAGGCACCTACACTAGTGGACACTCATAGAAGCAGAGACATCCATGATTGCGCGGGTTGGGGAGTGGAGGAAATGAGGAGTTATCCAGTGGGTCTAAGGTTTCAGTTATGCTGGATGAAGAACCTTTAGTGATCTAGAAGCTACTTTATTGTATTTGGTACAACATAGTGCCTGTAGTTAACAACAGGATATTGTGTGCTTCTATATTTGTGAAGAGAGTAGATCTCAGGTTAAACCATCTCTTGGGTTAAACACTGACCAGTGCCTATGTAAGCCAGTGAGAGAAGAAGGACTGAAGAATGTGATAATGAGGCCGGGCATGGTGGTGCACTCCTGTGTTCCCAGTGGTTTGGGAGGCTGAGGCAGGAGGATCACTAGTTCAAAACCAGGCTCAGCAACTGAGCGAGGCCCTAAGCAACTCAGTGAGACCCTGTCTCAAAAACTGAAAAGGGCTGGGGATGTGGCTCAGTGGTTAAGTGCCCCTAATCGCTGGTACTGGGGAGAAAAAAAAGAATGTGACAAAGAAAAATAATGGAGAAGGGGAGCTGGTGGCTTCCTGTATCTTCAGTGTTGCTTTTTTTTTTTTTTTTTTTTTTGTACTAGAGATGAGTCCAGGGGAGCTCAACCGCTGAGCCACATGCCTAGCCCATTTTTTATTTTTTATTTTGAGAAAGGATCTCACTAAGTTGCTGAGGCTGGCTTTGAACTCGTGATCCTCTTGCCTCAGCCTCCCAAGCTGCTGAGACGACAGGTTGGCACCATCACACCCAGATGCTTATCTCCAGTCTTGGGGAGAGGATCTAAACAGATCTAAACAGAGTGACTCTGGCTGTAAAGTAAGGGAACGTACTCATAAAACATCTGAGGAAATCCGCCTTGCAGGGCATGCAAACCTGCTGTACCTTGGCCCTGCCTGTCGGTGTGGGTGGCCCTCCGTGGCTGGACGGCTGCCTCCAAGGAGTGAGTGAGCAATAAAATGGCTAAAACCTCCTCGATTCTGTCAAGGTCTTTCTTTGGGATCATTAGCAGTACACTGGGGCATTGGCAGCTGTGGGGTTTGGCAACTACAAAAACAAGCACACGGGCTGGGGATCTAGCTCAGTTGGTAAGTGCTTGCCTCGAAAGCACAAGGCCATGGGTTCAATCCCCAGCACCGCAAACAAAACAAAACAAAACACCAAGCACACAAGCACCCCCCCCAATAAAAACCACAGAAAGTGGGCTGGGGCTGTGGCTCAGTGGTGGAGTGCTTGCCTAGCACGTGTGAGGCACTGGGTTCGATCCTCAGCACCACATAAATATAAATAAATAAAATAAAGGTATTGAGTCCATCTGCAACCAAAACATACTTCAAAAACTATGTACCTCAATAAAGCTGTTTAAAAAATTGCCATTGTGATTTTGGCAGTTAAAGTAAGTGTGATCTAAGACAGCTGTAGTCTGGTATAGAACCTGATGGTCCTGTATGGATAAATGATTAGTTCAAGGTCACACAATTAAAATGTATCAAAATCAAAGTGCCTGCCAAGGAGAGACAGACCTGGAGTTTTACATTGCCATAGCCCTCAGAAATACGGTCATATTCTCTAGATTAGAATCCTCTCCTTTGCCTAGTGGTCCTACAGCACTTTTGTTCTCAAAACTGTATTTTTTCTTTTCTTTTCTTTTCTTTTTTTTGGTACCATGGATTGAACTCAGGGGCACTCAACCGCTGAGCCACATTTCCAGCCCTATTTTGTATTTCATTTAGAGACAGGGTCTCACTGAGTTGCTTAGCGCCTTGTCCTTGCTGAGGCTGGCTTTGAACTCACGATCCTCCTGCCTCAGCCTCCGGAGCTGCATTACAGCCACCGCGCCCAGCCCAAAACTCTTTATCCTCATGCTGGGCAACAGAACAGGTTCCTGTAGCCACATGTGGCTACTGAGCCCTTGAAATGTGGCTGGGACAAATTCAAATGTGCTATCACAGTAATATAAGCACGAGATTCCAAAGACTATGTACAAGAAAGAATGCAAAATAGGACATAAATAATTTTTGTGTGGTATCATATTGCATGGTGATATGACAATGCTTTGGATATTCTGCCTTAAATGAAAGATTATTAAAATTAATGTCATTGTTTCTGTTTTGCCCACATTCTATTTTGTGAATGGGTCCTTTCCCTAAAATCTGAGATAAAGGAAAATGTGTCGTCTGTTATTTTCCCTCCTGTTGTCCCATGAAAAGCATGATCTGAGAGTCCTGACTGCTCCTGGCAGCAGGTCTGACCTGGGCCATCCGGGGCCAAACCTGGTTCTGTAGGTAACCATTCCAGGGTTTGTTTCCCCGGCGGCGTCCTGTTCCAGCTCTCCCTCCCCTCTGAGGCTCGGGGGAGAATGACACCATTCCCGAAGCTGTTGGTGCTTACACAGTATTTATTGAATGACTGATGACAGAGGGAACAGTTATATGTGTTAATCTGAGATGGTGGAGATAGACAGGACTTGACGTGTTAGGGAATCTGCTTCCTCCCGCTCTGGGGTGCTCTTGGCGGGTCTACGGTGGTGCTGGTGGTGAAGAGACCGAGGCAGACTCTCGGCTTTGTGCAGTGTCTCTCTGGGTAGCAGAAGCAGTGTGTGTGACGTGTCCTGTGGAGTTCACAGGGGTGGCACTGGAGATGACAGAATTGTTACTGGGGGGAAGGCTGGTGCTTTCCATATCGAAGGGAATGGATAAAATGTATTTCGTTTGTTTTGGGTTAGAATCTATGTAACCGATCAGCATGGTTTCGTTGTCTATCTCAGGTATGTGGGGGATTTCGTGCCGCAGGTACATGTTTATCAGTTTGATCACTTTGGGTCCAATACAGCATTTTTTCTTCTTGCATTTCTGAACTTCTTTTTCGTCTCCATTGCAGGAGTTCTTGCATTTTCCAAAACCCATTAAGCATTTTGGCATGTTCCACAGTTCTGCACAAGGAAGAGAGAAAACCATGTGGTCAAGGTTAGTGACCAGGGAAGGTACTCAAACTGCTGGAAGGGGAGGATGGAGCAAGAGGGAGTTGGTTATTAGTGTTTGGGGATGTTGGTGGAGTCACTGGGGCAGGCCAAGAGAGCCTCTGTATACCTCTGGAATCCAAAATGACTCTCTGGTTTAGTCTCTCTTCTTTTTTTTTTTTGGGTACTGGGGATTGAACTCAGGGGCACTCCACCACTGAGCCACATCCCCAGCCCTATTTTGTATTTTATTTAGAGACAGGGTCTCACTGAGTTGCTTAGCGCCTCGCTAAGTTGCTGAGGCTGGCTTTGAACTCGCGATTCTCCTGTCTCAGCCTCCCAAGTGCTGGAATTACAGGTGTGCGCCGCTGCACCCGACTTAGTCTCTCTTCTTTGAGTAATATATATATATTTTTTTCTGAACTGGGGATTGAACCCAGAGGTGCTTAACCACTGAGCCACATTGCCCCTCAACCCCAGCCTTTTTATTTTTTATTTTGAGACAGAGTCTCAATAAGTTGCTTAGCACCTCACTAAGTTGCTGAGACTGGCTTTGAACTTGCAATCCTCCTGCCTCGGCCTCCTGAGCCTCTGGGATTACAGGCATGCGCCACTGCACCTGACCCTTGAGTAACTTTAAAAAAGAGGAGAGAAGAAGAGGGGCCCAAGTATTTGCTTTTACAATAGCAGTTTTGACCTCCAGCTTAGCATCTTAGACACTGTAGGTGGCTCTATCCCATCCCTATGACTCTAGCAAATATCAATGAAAGTAAAATCTTTAATAAAACTAATCCAAGAAAGGATTTTTAAAGTTAAAGAAATTAGTTTTGATTAACATGCATTAATTGTACACATGAAAGGAGTTCAGTGTGATATTTCAATACATGCAAATAGTATGCTCCGGTCAAATCCAACTTCCCTTTATTCAACCTCCCTTCTTTCCCAGTCTCTGGTAATCACTGATGTATATTCAGGCAGCCTTTTTTATTTTTTAATTTCCACATGTGAGAGAGAACATGTGGTACTTGTCTTTCTGTGTGGCCATCCATAAGAATGAAATCCGGTCATTTGCAGTAAAATGGATGGAAACTGGAGGAAGTATGTCAGATGAACTAAACCAAGAAATGAATCTAAAAAGATAATCAATAGGATTTTCAGAAATGCTGTCTTCTAGCTAGGTGCGGTGGCACACACCTATAATCCCAGAGTGTCAAGGGGAGATTGAGACAGGAGGATTGCAAGTTCAAGGCCAGCCTCAGCAACTTAGCTGAGTGAGACCCTGTCTCAAAATAAAAAAATTAGCTTAGTGAGACCCTGTCTCAAAATAAAAATATTAAAAAGGGCTGGGAATGTGACTCAAGAAATGCTGTTTTCTTGCCAAACTCAGGGGTTCTTGACCTCTCTGTTCAATCACTAGATCTGTGGTTCCTGGGTATGGTGTTCTCTCACTTCCAGCCTCTCTGAGCACTGTCCCTCAGAGGTCTTACTCATCACTATAGCCTTGCCCTCATCTCCATTGGGGAGACTCCGGTATTGCTGTCTATAAAGTCCCCACTAAGCTTACTAATGCATCTTCGCCTGATGGATGATGGTCACATCTCAATTTCTCATCAAGAAAGCTTTCCTTTCTTCCTTCACTCGCCTTGCCAGTCCAACTAACTTTCCATAGATTGGACACGATTCACAGAGCATCACACAAGTTCAAAGGATGTTCTCACACATTCCCTCCTTGTCCTCTCACCAAGTGCAAAACCCAAACAGTTCTTGGATTGGAAACCACATCAATGAACCCATTGTACTCACGGAGATTTTGAAGTTCAAAGTGGCTAAGTAACTTACCCAGAATGACACAGCCATACCTGTCTATGGTACTATCCCTCCCTGCTGGTCCCCAAGTACAAACACTGGGACATCTTTGGCTCCGACACTCCCCTTCCCTCACTCACTGCAAGCTGTATTCTAAAACAAGTCTCCATGCTTTTTCAGAAACAGTGTTCAAATTTCTGCTTCGATCTTTCGCCACAATGTGATTCTAGATGTCCTGGTGATACTTTGGGTGTTTCCAAAGGCTGAGACTCTAAAAATCTGAACCAGTGGAGAAGGAGAATGTAGACCCATTTCTAAATTTGAAGGAGATATTTTGGAGTATAAAGGTAAGGACTTCTTCTGGCACCAAAGTACAAACTGGTTGGAACCTTTGCTTTAAGAGAGTTTAAATTGGAATTAGAGCTGCAAGGAGGTGGACTGGACTGAGTCTCGGGTGATGGATCCCTGGAGGGCAGGAAGGCAGCGTTATATATTGCAGTTTCCAAACACACGGAAAGCACCCTGGAGCTCCCTGGTGTCTCCCTCAGACCCAGGCTAGGGGTTGGGGCAGCCGGGGTGCACTGGGGATGGGGCCTGGCTGAGCCCACAGGTCAGCTGTTCAGCCACCTCTTTGGGTTCATTAGCACCTCTTTGGGTTCTACCATGGTAAGCAGTCAAGTCCCAGCTTCTGCTCACCCACCTGTCTTAAACCTGGGAGCCCACATTACCTGTATTCACCTGGTACTGAAGCACGAGGCTGGCAAAGATAGGGAGAAGGAGCTTCATGGCTGGATGCCAGAGAGGAAGGCTTAGATCTGGGTTGGCGTTCCTGAGCCCTGGCCTTTATTGGCCTCTGCGTGGCCTTGGGCCATGAGCACTGACGCGTGGCCAGAGCAGGTGTGCCTGCTGCTGGTGGAAGCTGTGTTTTGTCTGGATGCTGATAGATTTTTCCTGGACATCTCCTGCAATCCTGTGCTTCATCTCGTGGGGGAACACAAGGTATCTAAGACAGGAAAGAAAGAACAAGCTCTTTGCCCTTCTCCTCCTTAATGTTGGAACTGGGTGAGAGATACATTGGATTCAGCTCAGTCATGGCTAAGGCATGGAGGGTGTGGCAGTCCTAAGAGCTGGAGGAGGCCAGACACTGGTTGGCTCTGTTATCTCCTGGGCCCAGTACCGGTGCCAGGTCAGCACTCAAACTCGATGCAAGTTTGTGGAATAAGTTTTGGGGGGCAGCCCTGGGCATAACTGTAGCCTTTGAGATTACAGTGATTTCCACATCCTCAGGAAGCCGCGATTTTATAGGATGCTGCCCTGATTCATGGGTTGAATGATCTAAGGAGAACAGCAGAATCAAGCCTACCAATCAGATGCTTTCCTCTGTTAATTTTTAACTTTTTTTTCTATGAAATTCAGCTAATGAAGATTGTTAAACTCTGTATGTCATTAATTGGTCAAGTCCCAAGAGCTCCAGTCCCAAGTCCCAAGTTGGTTTCTCACTTTCCTAAAGTTCAAATCTCCCTGGGATTTCATTAGCTACCATAGCATCTTTCCAAAAGTTCTTTTTGTTTTGTTTAAGCTATGCCATTGTTATTGTTATTATTATTATCATTATTATTATTGTGGTGCTGGAGATGGAACCCAGGACCTTGTGCTTGCAATGCAAGATATGCTGTTATCTTTTTTT
>JAJEJO010000251.1:545537-597255 GCA_020662805.1 Glaucomys volans | reverse complement strand
TATCAGAGAGACCATTCGGCTTTTGGATTTTTGGGATTGGCTGATCTCACTTAGATAACAGTTTCCAACATCATCCATTTACCTACAAATGCCATAATTTTATTCTTCTTTATGGCTGAGTAATATTCCATTGTGTATATATACCACAGTTTCTTTATCTATTCATCTACTGAAGGGCATCTAGGTTGATTCCATAATCTAGCTATTGTGAATTGAGCAGCTATGAACATTGATGTGGCTGCATCACTGAAGCAATCTGATTTTAAGTCCTTTGGCTATAAGCCAAGGACTGGGATAGCAGGGTCAAATGGTGGATCCATTCCAAGTTTTCTAAGGAATCTCCACACTGCTTTCCAGAGTGGCTGCACCAACTTGCACTCCCACCAGCAATGTATGAGTGTACCCTTTTCCCCACATCCTCGCCAACACCTGTTGTTGCCTGTGTTCTTGATAAAAGACATTCTAATTGGGGTAAGATGAAATCTTAAGGTGGTTTTGATTTGCATTTCTCTTATAACGAGTGATGTTGAACATTTTTTCATAAATCTGCTGATTGCTTGTAGATCTTCCTCTGTAAAGTGTCTGTTCATTTCCTTGGCCCATTTATTGATTGGGTTATTGGTGTTCGTGGTGTAAAGATTTTTGAGTACTTGGTAGATTCTGGAGATTAGTGCTCTGTCCGAAGTGTGTGTGGCAAAGATTTTCTCCCACTCTGAAGGCTCTCTCTTCACATTGCTGATTGTTTCCTTTGCTGAGAAGAAGCTTTTTAGTTTGACTCTATCCCAATCATTGATTCGTGCTTTTATTTCTTGCGCTTTGGGAGTCATGTTAAGGAAATCTGGTCCTAGGCCAACATGATGAAGATTTGGACCTATTTTCTCTTCTATTAGGTGCAGAGTCTCTGGTCTGATTTCTAGGTCCTTGATCCACTTTGAGTTGAGTTTTGTACAGGGTGAGAGATATGGGTTTAGTTTCATTTTGCTGCATATGGATTTCCAGTTTTCCCAGCACCATTTGTTGAAGAGGCTGTCTTTTCTCCATTGCATGTTTTTGCCTCCTTTGTCAAGTATGAGATACCTGTACTTATTTGGGTTTGTCTCTGTGTCCTCTATTCTGTACCATTGATCTACCTGCCTATTTTGGTACCAATACCATGCTGTTTTTGTCACTATTGCTCTGTAGTATAGTTGGAGGTCTGGTATTGTGAAACCCCCTGCTTCACTCTTCTTGCTAAGGATTGCTTTAGCAATTCTGGGTCTCTTATTCCTCCAAATGAATTTCATGATTGCTTGCTCTATTTCTATGAGGTCCATAATTGGGATTTTAATTGGAATTGCATTGAATTTGTATAGCATTTTTGGAAGTATGGCCATTTTGACAATATTAATTCTGCCTATCCAAGAACATGGAAGATCTTTCCATCTTCTCAGATGCTCTTTAACTTCTTTCTTTAGTGTTCTGTAGTTCTCAGTGTAGAGGTCTTTCACATCTTTTGTTAGATTGATTCCCAAGTATTTTATTTTTTTCGAGGTTAATGTGAATGGGGTAGTTTTCCTAATTTCTCTCTCAGAGGATGCATCACTTATGAATAAAAATGCATTAGATTTATGAGCATTAATTTTATATCCTGCTACTTTGCTGAATTCATTAATGAGTTCCAGAAGTTTTATGGTGGAATTCTTAGGATCTTCTAGATAGAGAATCATGTCATCAGCAAATAGGGATAGTTTGATCTCTTCTTGTCCTATTCGTATTCCTCTAATTTCTTTGGTCTGTCTAATTGCTCTGGCTAGAGTTTCAAGAACAATGTTGAATAGTAGGGGTGAAAGAGGGCATCCCTGCCTTGTTCCAGTTCTCAGGGGGAATGCTTTCAATTTTTCTCCATTTAGAATTATGTTAGCTGTGGGCTTGGCATAAATAGCCTTTACAATGTTAAGGAATGTCCCCACTATCCCTATTATTTCTAGTGTTTTGAGCATGAAGGGGTGCTGTATTTTATCAAATGCTTTCTCTGCGTCTATTGAAATAATCATGTGGTTCTTGACCTTAAGTCTGTTGATGTGGTGAATTACATTGATTGATTTCCGGATGTTGAACCAACCTTGCATCCCTGGGATGAAACCCACTTGATCATGGTGCACTATCTTTTTAATATGCTTTTGTATGCAATTCGCTAAAATTTTGTTAAGAATTTTTGCATCTATGTTCATTAGAGATATGGGTCTGAAATTTTCTTTCTTTGATGTGTCCTTCTCTGGTTTTGGTATCAGGGTGATATTAGCTTCATAGAATGAGTTTGGAAGGGTTCCCTCCTCCTCTATTTCATGAAATACTTTGAGGAGTATTGGAATGAGCTCTTCTTTGAAGGTCTTGTAGAACTCGGCTGTGAATCCATCTGGTCCCGGACTTTTCTTTGTTGGTAGGCTTTTGATGACTTCCTCTATTTCATTGCTTGAAATTGATCTATTTAAGTTGTGTATGTCCTCCAGATTCAGTTTGGGTGGCTCATATGCCTCTAGGAACCTGTTGATGTCTTCCAGGTTTTCTATTTTGTTGGAGTATAAATTTTCAAAGTAGCTTCTTATTATGTTTTGTATTTCAGTTGTGTCTGTTGTAATATTTCCATTTCCATCACGGATTTTAGTAATTTGGAGTTTCTCTCTCCTTCTCTTTGTTAGCGTGGCTAAGGGTTTATCAATTTTGTTTATTTTTTCAAAGAACCAACTTTTTGTTTCGTCAATTTTTTGAATTGTTTTTTTTTTGTTTCAATTTCGTTGATTTCAGCTCTGATTTTGATTATTTCCTATCTTCTACTACTTTTGGTGATGATCTGTTCCTCTTTTTCTAGGGCTTTGAGCTGTAATGTGAGGTCATTGATTTGTTGACTTTTCATACTTTTATTAAATGCACTCTCTGCAATGAACTTTCCTCTTAGCACTGCTTTCATAGTATCCCAGAGATTTCGATATGTTGTATCTTTATTCTCGTTGACCTCTAAGAATCTTTTAATTTCCCCCCTAATGTCTTCTGTTATCCATGTATCATTCAATAGCATATTATTTAATCTCCAGGTCTTGGAGTAGTTTCTGTTTCTAACTTTCTCGTTGATGTCTAATTTCATTCCATTATGATCTGATAGTATACAAGGTAGTATCTCTATGTTTTTGTATTTGTTAAGAGTAGCTTTGTGGCATAACATATGGTCTATTTTAGAGAAGGACCCATGAGCTGCTGAGAAGAAAGTGTATTCGCTTTTTGATGGATGGAATATTCTACATATGTCCGTTAAGTCCAAATTAGCGATTGTGTCATTGAGTCCTATAGTTTCTTTATTCAATTTTTGTTTGGAAGATGTGTCCAACGGTGAGAGAGGAGTGTTAAAGTCTCCGAGTATTTTTGTGTTTTGCTCTATTTGATTCCTGAAATTGAGAAGGATCTGATTGACATATATGGATGCGCCATTGTTTGGTGCATAAATATTTATGATTGTTATGTCCTGTTGATTTATGCTATCTTTAAGCAATATGAAATGTCCTTCTTTATCCCTTCTGACTATCTTTGGTTTGAAGTCTGCTTTGTCTGAAATGAGGATGGAAACCCCAGCTTTTTTACTCAGTCCGTGTGCATGGTATGCTTTTTCCCAACCTTTCACCTTTAGTCTGTGGGCATGTTTTTCTATAAGATGAGTCTTTTGAAGGCAGCATATTGTTGGGTCTTTCTTTTTAATCCAGTCTGCCAGTCTATGTCTTTTGATTGATGAGTTTAGGCCATTTACATTCAGGCTTATTATTGAGATATGACTTGTATTTCCTGTCATTTTAGCTTTTATAGGGTTTTTAGCTTAACTTTGTTTCTCCTTTGATTGACTCTTTCTTTAGGGTAATTCCTCCCCATGATGACTGAGATTGTTATTTTTCATTTCTTCTTCTTCAAATATTTTGTTGAGAATGTTCTGTAGGGCAGGCTTTCTCTTTGTGAATTCTTTAAGCTTTTGTTTATCATGGAAGGATTTTATTTCATCATCAAATCTGAAGGTAAGTTTTGCTGGGTATAAGATTCTTGGTTGGCATCCGTTTTCTTTCAGAGCTTGAAATATGTTGTTCCAGGCCCTTCTTGCTTTTAGGGTCTGGGCTGAGAAATCTGCTGATACACATATCGGTTTCCCCCTGTAGGTAATCTGATTCTTTTCTCTCGCAGCCTTTAAAATTCTATCTTTGTTTTGTATGTTAGGCATTTTCATTATAATGTGCCTTGGTGTGGATCTGTTGTAATTCTGTGCATTTGGTGTCCTGTAAGCTTCTTGTAATTGATTTTCCATCTCATTCATCATATTAGGGAAATTTTCTGATAATATTTCCTTGAATAGATTATTCATACCCTTGGTTTGTATCTCTGCGCCTTCCTCAATCCCAATTACTCTTAAATTTGGTCTTTTCATGATGTCCCATATTTCTTGGAGGATTCGTTCAAGATTCCTAACCATCTTCTCTGTTTGTTCGACTTTGTTTTCAAGATTAAATATTTTGTCTTCATTGTCTGAGGTTCTGTCTTCCAAGTGATCTATTCTGTTAATTATGCTTTCTATTGAGTTTTTAACTTGGTTTATTGTTTCCTTCATTTCCTTGTTTCCTTCAAGAATTTCTGTTTGTTTTTTTCTCAGAATTTCTATCTCTTTATTGAAGTAATTTTTTGCTTCCTGCAATTGCTCTATTAGCTGATTATTCATAGCCTGAATCTGCTCTCTCGTCACATCATTCTCTTCTCGGATCACTTTAATTATGAACATTCTGAACTCCCTTTCTGTCATTCCTTCTACCATGCTGTCTTTGGGTTCTCTTGATATATCATCTAGGTTTAACTGGGACACTTTCTTCCCGTGTTTTCTCATGGTGCTCGTGTATCTTCCCCTCTGTTGCTTGAGGGGTGCTTGATCAAGCGGTGACCCAAGAGAGGTGCTGTCCCACTACCTCCAGGTTGGGAATGATCAATGCTTCTGGGCAGAGGCAGCCTAGTGTTGATAGACAATTAGATACAGCAAGGTGGAAGACTCCAGGCCTGGGTGTGGGCCTGGGCACTAGATCAAGTTGGGGTGGTGTCACAGAACTGTGCTCAGTGATGGAGACACTGGGCTTGAGAGCCCAGGCTGACCTGAACTCCTCACTGGGGGTTCAGGCAGTGGCAGGTGGTTGCTCTCTCCTGGGGACACTGTAAGCTGGCGCCAAAGGCCCTAAGCTCCCCGCCAGACCACTCCAGACACTGCTGGTGGCCCCAGGAAGCTGGAAATGGATCCCCTCTGCCAGGGAAGCTGCCAAACTCAGAGCAGTTCCAACTCCCTGCCGGAGTCAGCGATCCCAGGGGCTCCAGGCAGACCTCTCCAGGTGCAGCTGGAGGCCCCAGGAAGCCGGAGATGGGCACTCTCCGCCAGGGAAGCTGCGGAAGTGGCGCGGAATAGTTCCCACTCCCCGCCAGAGACTGTGATCCCAGAGTTTCCTGGCCGGACCTCCCCGGACGCAGCTGGAGGCCCCAGGAAGCTGGAAACGGGCCTTCTCCGCCAGTTAAGCCGCCAAAATGGCGTGGAGTAGTTCCCACTCCCTGCCAGAGACTGTGATCCCAGAGTTTCCCAGCCGGACCTCCCTGGACGCCGCTGGAGGCCCCAGGTAGCCTGAGATGCTCGGTCTCTGCCTGGGAGGCCACCGGCTGGTGCCGGAACCGCGGCCAGTGACTCCAAAGCGCTGCTGGGGACCCGCACTCACTTGTTGGCTGGCGCAGACCCAGGTTGGTGGATCCGAAGCAGCTGCAGGGTCCGGCGCTCCCGGATGGTAGCTGCCTGCAGCGGGGCCGAGCCCAGCCCAGCTGAGTTGGTTCTGGAGCGGCACCTGGGGACCCCTTATATGTGCTTTGAATATAAAATCTCGTTGAGAGTCATATTCCTGCTGTTTGAATCCTGAGCAAGTAGGAATCCACGGAGCAAGTAGGAATGCAGCCTTCCTCTAGCCCGCCATCTTGGATCTCTCGCTGTTATCTTTTTAATATAAATTAAAACAGTTCCTCTGATGAACTTTCAAGTTACAAAATCTCTGTTTTTCTTCTGTGAATGAAACCGAACAATCAAGCTATGACATATTTTCTTGCCTTGGCACCAAGAGATGGAAGCAGCAGTCCTGTGGGATCCGTTAGTCCTGAATACCACCTTTTCATTGGTCCCTGGTGTCCTGAGATGCATCAACATAACATTAACCTCCCCAGCATGTCTTGCCCGTCCACAGGAAATATGACTGTTGAGGGTGCCACTAAGAAAAGAAGCTCAGTCATGGAACAGAAGATTGAGTTAATAAAAATTGTGGCCAGGTGCAGTGGCGCACACCTGCAATCCCAGCGGCTTGGGAGGCTGAGGCAGGAGGATCACAAGTTTAAAGTCATCCTCAGCAACTTAGCGAGGCCCTAAGCTACTCAGTGAGACCCTGTCTCTAAATAAAATACAAAATAGGACTGGGGATGTGGCTCAGTGGTTGAGTACTCCTGAGTTCAATCCCTGGTAACACCCCAAATTGTGAAGTTATGAAAAATTAGGCCTATTCCACATGTATATGGGATGATTTTATCAACTGTATAGAATAATTCCATAAAAAGATAAATTATGCACCTGTGCAAGGTGTTCCTATATGTAAGGGGATTTAACTGCAGGAAACAAAAGCACTATTTTATACAGAAACTTTTTAAATTTTAATTTTAATTTTTGGTACTGAGGAATGAACCCAGGGGCACTCAACCACTGAGCCACATCCCAGCCCTTTTTATATTTTATATAGAGACAGGGTCTCACTGAGTTGCTGAGGCTGGCTTTGAACTCGTGATCCTCCTGCCTCAGCCTCCTGAGCCGCTGGGATTACAGGCATGTGCCACCGTGTCTGGCTTCAGACACATTTTTAATACCTAGAATTAGGTGTTTAGAAAACTCCAAGAAGCTGACTCAAGGATTGGCATGCCAGAATGATTTCCAAAACAATTTCAACACGGTGATTCAACATAGAATCTGTTACTTCTTTCCATAATCAGGAAGGAAGGGGATTTACCATGAGTTGTTCTATTAACTTCAAAAACACACCACTGTAGTTAATATAGTGGAGAGTGGTGCACGGCTATAATCCTAGCTACTCAGGAGGCTGAGGCAGGAGGATGGCAAGTTTAATGCCAGTCTCAGCAACTTAGTGATAGGGTTTAGTCCCCTGTAGCATGCGTGCGCGCGCGTGCGCACACACACACACACACACACACACACAGATAAGAGCATTTTGTCCTATTATAACTGTGTCTTGAAACCCATCAAGCTAGTAATCAGTTATTGGAATGTTGTAGCAGAGAACCTCCATTGAACTTAAGGACTTAATTTATAGGATTTTCCAGTTCTTGTGGATTGTTTAATTGTTTATTTCTTCTGCATCTAATTTTTGCCATAAAGCTGCTCACAACATTTTCTTTGATCTTTCTGGCACCTGCAGAGTTGGAGAGATGACCACCTATTTCATACCTCATTTGGATAATGTGCTTTCTATTTCTTTCTTGGTCATTTTATTAATGAAGTTGTTCTTTCCAAGAATCAGCTTTGGGGTTTGTTGGCCCTGTTCTATTATATATTTGATTTTTATTTAATCATTTTCTGCAGTCAGTTTTATCTTCCTTTCTTCACTTAAAAAAATCACACTTTTCTTTTTCAGATAATATTATATATGTATATATATATATATATTTTTTTACTGGTGCATTATCATTGTACGCACTGGTGGGATTTGTTATGACATATTCACACATGCACACAATATAGCAATATGATTTAGCCAATGTCACTCCCCAGCACTTGCTCCCACCCCGTGGTCCCTCTCCTTTCCTGATCTCCCTTTGATTTTCATGACAGCCACCTCCATCTTTCTTTTTCTCTTCCTCTCTAGCTTCCACATATGAGAGAAAACATACCACCCTTGACCTTGAGTTTGACTTATTTCACTTAACATAATGGTCTCCAGTTCCACCTATTTTCCTGCAAATTACATACTTCCATTTTTCTTTATGGCTGGATAAAGCTCCTTTGTGTATATAGACCACATTTTCTTTATCGTGTCCTTTCATGGACACCTAGACTGGTTCCATCATTTGGTGAATTGTGCTGCTGTCAACAGGGGTATGCAGGTGTAGCTGGAGTATGCTAGCTGGAGGAAACTCCACGCTGATTTCCATAGAGGCTGGACTCCTTTACAATCCCTCCAACAGTGTGAAAGTGTTCCTTTTTCTCCACATCCTCTCCAGCATTTATTATTATTATTATTATTTTGGATCCAGGGATAGAACTCAGGGGCACTCGGCCACTGAGCCACATCCCCAGCCCTATTTTGTATTTTATTTAGAGACAGGTCTCACTGAGTTGCTTAGTGCCATGTCCTTGCTGAGGCTGGCTTTGAACTCATGATCCTCCTTCCTCAGCCTCCTGAGCCACTGGGATTACAGGCATTATTATTATTTGTATTCTTCATGACTGCCATTCTGACTAGTGTGAGATGAAATCTCAGGGAGATTTTGATTTGTATTTCTCTAATTTCTAATGAAGTCAACCATTTTTTCACATATTTGTTGTCCATTTGTATTTCTTCTTTTGAGAGGTATCTGTTTAATTAATTTGCCCATTTATTAATTGTGTTATTTGATTTTTTGGTGCAAAGTTCTTTGAATTCTTTATATATTCCAAATATTAATCTTCTGTCTGAGGAGTAGCTAGCTATGATTTTCTCCCACTGTGGGTTCTGTCTTCACATTTCTGATTGTTTCCTTTGCTGGGCAGAAGCTTTTTAATTTGATAACATCCCATTTATTAACTCTTGGCATTATTTCCTGAGCTTTAGGGTCCTATTGAGGAAGTTGTTGCCTGTGCTTTATATGCTAGAGTGTTGACACTATGTTCTTTTGTAGGAGTTGCATAGTTTCTGGTCAAATTCCGAGGTCTTTGATCCATTTTGAGTTTATTTTTGTGCAGGTTGAGAGATAAGTGTCTAGTTCCATTCTTCTACATGTGATTTTCCTGGCAACATTTGTTAAAAAGACTGTCTTTTCTCCAATGTATATTTTTGCCACCTTTTGGCTGTAGATGTGAGGGTTTATGTTTGTGTCTCCTATTCTTTTCCGTTGGTCTGTGTCCATTTTTATGCAGTGCCATGCAGTTTTGTTTTTTGTAGCTCTGTAGTATAATTTGAAGTCAGGTATTGTGATGCCTCCAGCATTGCTTTTTTGAGGCTTAGAATCGCTTTGGCTATTCTGGGTCTTTTATTATTACAAATGAATTTTAGGACTGGTTTTTTCTAGTTCTGTGAAGAATGCCATTGGTATTTTGATGGAGATTGCGTTGAATCTGTATATTGCTTTTGGTATGTGGCCATACTACCAAATATCAATTCTACCTGTTCATGAATGTGGGAGGTCTTTCCATCTTCTGAGGTCTTCTTCAATGTTCTTTAGTTTTCATTGTAGAGGTTGTTCACCTCCTTGGTTAGATTTATTCCTAGGTTTTTTTCTTTTTTTTGAGGCTATTGTGAATGGGGTAGTTTTCCAAATTTCGATTACCAGCACCAAAACTGTAAAAGGTCTGCTATGAAATGGCTAATTGAGCTGATAACATGCATCCCCTCACACATTTACCAGCTTTTGTGGTGAGAACACAGAATCCACTGTTAGTGACTATCCAGCATATATCATGTTGTTACTAACTGCAGTCACCATGTTGTACAACAGGTCTTTTGAACTTATTCCTCCCAAATAACTGAAATTCTGTGAACTTTCGTCCACATTTTCTGCCCTTCTCCCAGCCCCTGGGTAATTACCCCTCTGCTCTCTGCTTCTGTGAATTTCAACATTTTTGTATTCCACATGTATGGGAAATAATTTGGCAATTCTCTTTCTGTGACTGGCTCATGTCAGTCAATGTGATATTTCCTGGGTTTGTGCACTTTGTATCGATCTGTTTTTACAAATATTCCACATTACCTGAACATGTGTTCTGCTGTCATGAGGAGCATTGTTTTGACTGGACTATTAGCATGAAGTTGTTCCAATATTTTCTACCATATTAACTTTTTAAAAAAAATTACTTTTAGTTGTAGATGGGCACAATACCTTTATTTTATTTATTTATTTACCTTTATGTGGTGCTGAGAATTGAACCCAGTGCTCACACATGCTAGGTAGGTCCTCTACCACTGAGCCACAACCCAGCCCCTACCCCATTAACTTTTGCCTGCCTGATATATCAGTAATGGAGCCCACTGTGTTAGAACTTCCAATGTTATTGTGACCTCGTCTATTTTTCCTTATATTTCTGTCAATTTTTGCTCTGTATAGTTTAAAATAGTGTAATCAAGTTACACATTTTAGAATTATTACATTTTCCTTGTCAAATGAAATGTTTACGATGTATAATAAGAATTTTCTTTATATCCAGTTTTTTGACCAGAGTATCTTAATATAGCTGGAACAACTTCCTTTTAGTTATTACATGCCTTAAAATAATTTTCATTTCTTTACTTTCAATCTTCTGTATCCTTGCTTTCAATATGTTTATGTTAAAAAGTACGTAGCCAGGTTTTAGAATATAATATTTAAACAGTTTTAATATTTTAATTGTACGAGTCTCTTTGTATTTATTCATAACTTCTATACTTGAAGTTATCTCTATTAATTACTTATTTACTTTGTCTTTTCCATTTATTCCATTATTTATTTATTTATTTATTTTTGGTACTGGGAAATGAACCCAGGGTCACTCCACCACTGAGCCACATCCCTAGCCCTATTTAGTATTTTGAGACAGGGTCTCACTGAGTTGCTTAGGGCCTCGCTAAGTTGCTGAGGCTGGCTTTGAACTTCCAATCCTCCTGCCTCAGCCTCCCAAGCCACTGGGATTACAGGCGTGCGCCATCGTGCCTGGTCCTGGCTCATTTTTAATATTTATTTTTTTCCTCTTCTTTTGACTTCTTTTTGATTAGTTGAATGTTCTCTCTTCAAAATTTCCCCCCTAGGGAGGGAAAGGGAAGGATGATGAATTGAAATCAAATTCCACACATGGATGAATTTGTCCGGATGAACCCAACTAGTGTGTATAACTATAGAGCTCTAATAAACCAAGACAACAAACAGACAAAAGAAAAAGCAAAACAAACAAAAACACATTAAAAAGATTTCCCCCCATAAGTGATTCGGAAGTTACCCAGTCCATTTCTTTTCACTTAGTCATTAACCTAGACATTTTATCATAATATGCACCTGTCAAAACCTTAAGTTTTTTAGTGTCTTTATTTTCCTTACAAAGACTTAGAACATTAGAGCTCCACCTTTCCTGGATTATTCATAATTATTTTTGTATTACAGTTGTATCATTTAAAGACCTAACTATTAATATTATTATTGCTTTATAAGATAGTCTTTCCTCCTGACTTCCATGATTTAAGGTCAACTTTATCTGATATTTACAGAGCCACGTCAGCTTTTTTTGATTGATGTTCGCATGGTATATCTTTTACCATCCCTTTATTTTAAGTCTACTTATATTACCATATGAAGTGTGTATATATATATATACACACACACACACACACATATATATATACACATAATTATAAATAGTATGCATAGTTGGGACTTTAAAAAATTCATTCATTTCAACATCACTAATCATTGGGAAAAATTGGGAAAAATGCAAAACAAATCAAAACTGCAATGAGATACTACTTCATACCTATTAGAAGGGTTACTATCCAAGAAAAGAAAGAGAATAACAAATGTTGGTATGGATATGGAGAAATTGGAGCCCTTAGTGTTGGTGGCAATGTAAAACGGTGCAGTTTTGGTGTAAAATGGTGAAGAACAGTATGCAGACTCCTCGAAAAATTAAAAGTAGGATCATCATATGATCTAACAATTCTGCTTCTGAATATATGCCCACAAGTAAGAAAGCAGGGTCTTGAGGAACTATTTGTACATCTGTGCACTTAGCAGAATTCCAATTGTTAAAAGGTAGCAGGAACCCAAGTGTCATTAACAGAGGAGTGGATGAACAAAATGTGATATATACATAAAGATAATATTTATTCAGCCTTCAAAAGGGATGAATTCTGACACACAGCATGGATGAACATTAAGGACATTATGCTAAATGAAGCAAGTCAGTCAAAAAAAGACAAGTACTGTATGATTCCACTTATCCGAGGTACCTACAGTAATCAATTCACAGAGATGGAAAGTTGAAGGGTATTTGCCAGGAATGGGGTGAGGAGAGAGTGGGGAACTGTTTTTTGTTTTTGTTTTTGTTTTTGTTTTTGGAACCGGGGACTGAACTCACGGGCACTTGGTCACTGAGTCACATCCCCAGCCCTATTTTGTATTTTATTTAGAGACAGGGTCTCACTGAGTTGCTTATGTCAACAGGCACACTTTATTTTAAACCAAATGGATGAAAAGAAAGCAAAATCACTTTGTTTTATTTTATCTTTTATTCAATTATCAGGATGAATCACTCTGGGGCAGCGTATCTGAAAGTCTGAAGGCTGAAAGGTTAACCCAGAAAGAAGAGACTGTGGGTGGCTTCTATTTTCTCCTTTCTGATAGATGTGTGTCTGATTTTTCCAGCACAAAATGGCAATTCTCCTTCCAGAAAAGAACACCAAGAGAATCTTGCCATGAGTTACCTGGTCTTTGCGCAAGGGAATTAGTAATCTAATTTCTTACTTGGATTCACTTTGGAAAGGTAGTATCTTAAGTAGAATTCAGAGAATATTTCTCAGAAGTGGAACACTCCTAAATTCTTTTTATAAGTAAAGTATTAAAAACAATTAGTACTACTCTGAATCCCAGTGGGAGGTAAAGTCATAAATGGTGATGGGCGATTCTTTCTTAACTGACCACATCTAAAGAGTAACCGTCCACCATCTTTTCCAGCTGACTCGAGAGGAACTCTATTGCTTAACCACAAAGAGTTTTGAAAATGAGCCTGGCTGTTGGCTGTGCCTAACCAAGATGGCGCAGAGCCTCTCTGAGGCTCATACTGATACAGAGGAATGTTGAAGCAGGCAGTCAACTTGACTTCCAAGGGGTAGTCATGGCATCTTTAGAAAATTAGAACTACGCAGGATCTCAGTACAGAGCGCTTCCTCAGGGATGAGGAGCGTATGAAGGACTGGTAGAGGCCCAGCCAAGCGCCAGTTCATTTTGCAATCAAGGCTGCGCCTTGTGTTTGAGTGCTTTGTCTTCAGTCTCCCAAAGACGGCCCTGCAGGAGGCAGCCAGAGTGGGGCTAAGCCCGTGGCTAAGGCATCTACCTGGAGATTCCTGAAGACCTCTGTTGACCAGGGGGCGAAATCAGATCCTGCTGTCTCAGAGTTCCCATACAGAGGAAGGAAGAGTAGGCTGGAGAGCCAGAACATTCTGTGCCTGTGAGCTCCATATTTGGAGACGTAGGTGGCGGTGGACTTGGATTTCCTGTCTGTCCATGTGGATTAAAATCAGGACTCAGACAGCTGGTAACACCCAGAGCTCTGGCTCCTCCTGAAAGCAGTGCGACGCGGACCAGTGGACCATGCAGGGCGCTGCGTCTTCCTTCTGGGATATCTGTGAACATGAAGCTGTTTCTGGTTCTCATTGTTCTGCTATGTGAATCACTCAAAGGTAACTCCTCCAAACGCACCATGACGTGCTAGGAGTCATTACTGTCGTAAGCGTGGGGACAGGACCTTTAGGACATTCGACATCTAATGGCTGTCATCAAACGTTCCCATCCTCCTGGGTGCCTGACTCGAGCTTGTGCCTTAGGAGGGAGCAGCCAGGGAGGTCAGAGAGGTCAGAGCTATAACTCTCAGGAGCAATGAGCCCATCATCTAGAATCATCTTCATACTGTGGAGCAGTTTTCACCCAAGAACCTGGCCATCCACTTTTCCACTCACATTCATTTTCAGCCTAAGCCTTGACCTTAATAGGAATGGTCCACGGTTCAGATCATGTTAACATGAGGCTAAAATATGTCTTTTGCATTGACTAGTCTACATATCAGGTAAATCATTCCCTTTGGATCTCAATTTTCTCATCTGTCAAGTGAGTGTAGTGACTCTATTTCTATTTTCTTTTCCTTTTTTTTTTTTTTTTTTTTGGTACCAGGAATTGAACGGAGTAATTAACCACTGACAATTCTATTTACTTATTTATTTTTGTTTTGAGACAGGGTCTTGCTAAGTTGCTGAGGCTGGCTTTGAACTTTCGATCCTCCTGCCTTAGCCTCCTGAGCCGCTGGGACTCCAGGCCTGTGCCATTGTGCCTGGCTAGTGACTGCGTCTCACGTGGGGATTACATGGGTTTACAGATGTGAAGCGTGGGGTTCACTCAGGAGCCCTGACAGTGACAGCTGCCGTCTCCAGGGCCAGGAGAAGGCAGGTTGTCTCTCTGTGGCCCTCAGAACATGTCTCTAATCCTCGAGGAAGTTCCCTGATCCTGAAGCTTAGGATGGGGAGAGCGCATTCCCTTCTCCACCTTTATTCCACCTCCTCGTCCATATTTTGTGTTGAGGGGCAAATAAAGATTGGAAGCAAGAGATTTAGGACCATCAATGTATTACTCTGAACAGGTGAAGATTTGGAGCTCCAAGGGGGACGGAGATTTATGGAGTTTAACCCCTGGACAGCACATTTGTCTGAGATCAGGAGGCGTGTGGAGAGGGAGAGGGAGGAGTCAGGTTCTGGAGAAGCCCTACACTCTGGAAAGGTGGAGGGGGGTCTCACCAGCATGAGACCCATGAGCTCTAGGCAAAGGGGGATTCCTGCTGTCCATGTCAGTGAGCGTGAACACAAACACACAGGTACTTTAAAAACTGTTGCCTGCGACGTTCTTTTAAAAGTCGATTTGGCTCTAAATCGTGCCTGGGATGGAGCCAGGGGACTGAGGTGAGGCTGAGGCAGTGCCGACTTGCAGCATGGAGCAGAGAGGCAGCTTTGCCAGGGGCCTGGAGGTGGGACGGAGCTCCAGGTCACAACCAGGATCAAGCTTGCTCTGCTCTGCCGTCACATGAGGGCTAACGATCTCTGAGTCACCTGGGCATTGGCCAGGAGGCTGGGGATTTGAATGTCCTTAACTCGGGATGCTTTCTTCCAAGGAGGGGGCTCTGGAGTTTTCTCTTATCAACAGAAGGTTCACTTTGGGGTCACAGGAGGCCGGGACTTGTGAGGACCCATATGCGTCTTCTGCCTTCCCTTAGAAACTAACCCTGGTTCCATGTTGCTTCCTAGGCACAAATGCCATCCGGCCCAAAAAATGCTTCAACAATGTGACGGGCTTCTGCAGGAAGAGATGCAAATTAGGGGAAACATCTGATATGGGGTGTCTACGTGGGAAGTACTGTTGTGTTAACGAACAGGAAAATAGGAAATACCAGGAAGCCCACCAGCCAGTGAGGCCTCCTGTGAAGAAGCCTGAGAAGGCGGAGGAGATGGACTATGCCATCATGCCCACCGTCACTGTTGTCACCATCAAGCTGTAGGCCAAGCGCCGGGTTCCTTGGTCGCCAGGGGTCCTGAATCACAAGTGCCGTGGCACCCAGGGGCTCCAGCAGGAGCGCGTCTGTTTCCTTCTCTAACTTGATTCTCCGCGTAATGAAGTCCTGTGCTTCGGCTCAGAGTTACTGATCGATGCGCAATCTCAGATTCTGCCCTGTTCCAGGTGGCACACTAGCGAAGTGGGGGATGTGAAGATTAGCGGAGGGATGGTGACCTCAGCTGCTTCGCTTTCTATGCAAGACAACAGTTCACAGAATTTCAGATATTTCTCCTCTTTTCTAAAAAATTAAATTTCTTACATATATTTAAGATCTGAAACCCCAAGTGTGTGTGTGTGTGTGTGTGTGTGGTGGTGGTGATGGAGGTGGTGGTGATGTATGAATGGATACAGTGGATTTTGCTAACAATCAAAAATTCATTAGAGGGAAGAACAATATTTGAACATCTCTGTAACGCTCATTGTGGGAGATCTGACAAGCAGTGAAAGCAGCTAGTGATAATTTCAACATGTCATTTGAAACTCACTTACCATGCATCCTCTATCTCCTTTTTCAGTTGCGATTTGAACATCTAGTTGTCCTAATTTTTAGACAAATGTTACTCTTAAGACTTTGCAAGTATTGCATATTCTCTTTGTTGCAGTAGGGTGAAATTGCACAGGAGGGAGCAAAACCTAAGAAGCACCTCATGGTGGGGGTTTCCACGACCTGCGTGGATGAGGGAAGAGTTTCTGTTGGAGGGCGATGATGCCAGTGATCAATTAATTACTAATAAACTTATCTAATCAATAAACACACGATAGCCAATACTCTTTTCAAATGGAAGGGGGTCTGGCAGATCGGGCCATATCAGATCTGGCCCCCAACAAGATGGAGAACCCCACCTTCACTTTTATTTATAGTCACACGGGTAAAGGGTCCCATACTGGGAGGGGCTTCTTCTGTGAGGAACAGGGTGGGATGGAGTGAGGGGAGCCCTTTGCTTAAGGAACTAGCATACCCTCAGATGGTGAGCCACTCCCTAAAGGGCCACCTACTCCCGGGCGGACTGGAACAGTCTCCCATGACTGCCAGTTCCTGGGAGTCAGACCTTTGTGTCCCACAGCTCAGCCAAACCTGGTTCTGCTAGGCATGGACGGCTCCCCACACCTCATGGTTTGGGAAAGACTGCAGTAAGTCATGATGCACTCTCCTGATGAGGAACAGAAACGTCTGTGGTGACGTCTATGGGAGTTTCTTTTTTTTTTTTTGAACCAGGGACTGAACTCAGGGACACTTGGCCACTGAGCCATATCCCCAGCCCTATTTTGTATTTTGTTTAGAGACAGGGTCTCACTGAGTTGCTTAGGGCCTCGCTAAGTTGCTGAGGCTGGCTTTGAACTCCCGATCCTCCTGCCTCAGCCTCCGTAGTCGCTGGGATTACAGGCGTGCGCCACCGTGCCCAGCTTGGGACTTTCTTTTAAAGCATTGGTCATCAATAACTTATGAGCTAACGATCACTCATATGGGATGATGAAATCAACAGGCCCTATTCATCCATGGGTAGCTCACCATCTGGTTTTAATGGGAGGACAGAAGGACAGATATTTAGATGGAGATGTCAACGTTTCAAGAGCAGACAGACTTTCCTTCTGGTAGCGGTGGTTTTTGAGAATTCTGGAGAAGTACTTAAGAAACAATGACTGGACTTGCTTGCAGAATTTTGGAATTCTTTTTTTTTTTTTTTTTTTGCAATTTCAGCACCATGGAAGCTAATGGATGCTTATGTTCAACCTAATTTGGAGAAGGTTTTAAAAATAAGGCTCACAGAATGTCTTACAGGGTAACATTTTCTTTTTTGGTGTTTCACCACAGTGTCACAGGAGCATTGCTTTTTAGGGGAGCTTCCATTCCATCCCCATGACACAGAGGGGTCTGGCCTGTTGTCTGCAGTCTACGTGTGTCTTTTACTCTGCATGAGCCACCAATAAATTAGGTCCAAGAATCCACTGGCTGATTCTTTGTCAGATCAACCAGGGAGTGCCTCTCACCAACAGATCCTGGAGCCTGAATTCTGACCCGGTGCATCATCTTTGCCTTGCTCTCCCCTACCTCCCGAGTCTCCTCCGCCTCACAGGAGAAGTGGGTGTGGTCAGTAAGCTTAGGTGCAGGCTTATTCGCTTCCCTTACTTTTACATGCAAAATTAAATCGAAAGCCTATATTTTCATCATTCACTGATCTGGTGCAGGCAGTATTTTGTACCTTATTGGATCTGTCTTGGAGCATTCTCCAAATCCTACTTATAAAGCATTTTATTCTATTATCCTTCCTCCCCCACCCCTCCCCCCCCCTCCCCACCCCTCATTTTCCTCTATGCAATCCATCCTTCCTCCATTCTTGCCTCCCCTCCATTATGTATCATCATCCACTTATCAGAGAGATCATTCGACCTTTGGTATTTTGGGATTGGCTTATTTCACTTAGCATGATATTCTCCAGTTCCATCCATTTACCTGCAAATACCATAATTTTATTCTTCTTTATGGCTGAGTAATATTCCATTGTGTCTATATACCACAGTTTCTTTATTCATTCATCAATTGAAGGGCATCCTTCAATTGGTTCCACAATCTAGCTATTGTGAATTGAGCAGCTATAAACATTGATGTAGCTGCATCACTGTAGTATGCTGATTTTTAAGTCCTTTGGGTATAGGCCAAGGAGTGGGATAGCTGGGTCAAATGGTGGTTCCATTCCAAGTTTTCTATCCTGTGAACATGTATGATTACACAAATGGTGTGACTACTTTGTATACAACCAGAGAAATGAAAGTTGTACCCCATTTGTGTATGAAGAATCTAAAAATAAACAAACAAATAAATAAATAAAATAAAGGTCCATTCACAACTAAACAAAAACTTTTTCTTAAATTAAAAAAAGATAATTAGCTCTAAAAAATTTTTTTAGATTATTTTGTTTTATTTTTGAGGAGTCATTTCATATCTGTTATTTTATTTTATTTTGTTATTATTATTATTATTACCATCATTTTTGGTACCAGGGATTGATCTTAGGGACACTCAACCATCAAGCGACATCCCTAGCCCTTTAAAAAAAATATTTTTATTAGAGACCAGGTCTCACTAAGTTGCTCAGGGCCTTGCTAATTTGCTGAGGCTGGGTTTGAACTCACAATCCTCTTGCCCCAGCCTCCCGAGTCACTGGGGTTACAGGCATGCGCCTCTGCTCCTGGCTCGTGTCTGTTTTTTTTTTTTTTCTTTTGGAACCAGGGATTGAACTCAGGGACACTCGACCACTGAGCCACATCCCCAGCCCTATTTTGTATTTATTTAGAGACAGGGTCTCACTGAGTTGCTAAGGGCCTCGCTAAGTTGCTGAGGCTGGCTTTGAACTCGCGATCCTCCTGACTCAGCCTCCCAAGTCGCTTGGATTACAGGAGTGCACCACCACGCCCGGCTCATGTCTGTTTTTAACATTATTATGTGCTTATTTTTTCATTTATTCTCTATTTTTGATCAATGTGTAATGATTATACATATTATGGATTAGAACAAGGTCTGTCAACACATGCGTACATTGTACGCCGGCCAAATTAGGGTAATTAGCATTTCATGTCCTTCTCATTCCTTTATGTCTGTCAACTTTGAGCTCTTAGTTCTTTGCAAAATATCTAACAGGCTATTGTGAACTGTATTCACCCGACCATGCTCTGGAGCCCTAGAATTTATTCCTTCTACCTAAGTGTCTAATGTATTCATTCCATCTAACCTCCCCCTAGCCTCCTCCCACTCAGCATCTAGTAATCAGTATTCTGTGTTCAAATCAATGTTTCTTAGTTTCCACCTATAAGAGAAACGTGCAGTACTCGTCTTTCTGTGTCCGGCTTATTTCTCTTAAGGTAGCGTTTTCCAGTTCCATCCATTTTGCTGCGAATGACAGGATTTTGTTCTTTTATTTATTTATTTTAAAAATGTTTATTTGTCCTTTTTAGTTATACATGACAGTAGAAAACATTTTGATGTATTTACACAAGCTTGGAATACACTGTACTTTAATGAGGACCCCAGTCTTGTGCATGATGGTGAGATTCACTGTGGTGTGTTCATACGTGTGCATAGGGAAGTTACACCAGATTCATTCCACTGTCATACCCATTCTCACCTTTCCCTTCCCTTCATTCCCCTTTGTCTAATCAGTGAGCTTCTATTCTTCCCCTCTCCCCTTGCTGTGGGTTGGCATTCACATATGAGAGAGAACTTCTGATGTTGGTTTGGGGGTTTGACTGAGTTCATGATACCATTCATTTACCACTGAATGTCATAAAGTTATTCTTTTTTATGGCAGAGTAATATTTCATTGTGTATGCATACCACAGTTTCTTTATCCATTCATCTATTGATGGGCATCAGGTTGGTTCCATAGCTTAGCTGTTATGAATTGTGTTGCTATAAACATCGCTGTGGCTGCATTTCTGTAATATGTTGATTTTAACTTTTTGGGGTATATACTGAGGAGTGTGATAGTTGGGTCAAAAGGGAATTCAATTCCTAATTTTTTGAGGAATCTCCACACTGCTTTTCAGAAAGTTGCAGTAATTTACAGTCCCACCAACAATGTATGAGTATACCTTTTCCCACACATCCCCCCAACATTTATTGTTACTTGTATTCTTGATCATTTTCATTCTGATAGGAGTGAGGTGAAAGCTCAGTGTAGTTTTAGTTTGCATTTCTCTGCTAGAGATGTTGAACATTTTTTTCATGTATTTGTTGACTGTTCATTTTTCTTCTTCTGAGAAGTCTGTTTATTTCCTTTGTCCATTTATTAATTGGGTTATTTGGGTTTTTTGGTGTTAAGCTTTTTGAGTACTTTGCCTGTCTTGGAAATTAACACTTTATCTGAGGTGCAGGTGACAAAGATTTTCTCCCATTCTGTAGGTTCTCCCTTCACATCTTCACATTCTTGATTGTTTCCTTTGCTGTGAAGAAGTTTTTAGTTTTTTTTTTTGTGGTGCTTTTGGAATTGGTTTATTTCACTTAGCATGATAGCCTCCATTTCCATTCATTTACCAGCAAATGCCATAATTTCATTCTTCTTTCTGGCTGAGTAATATTCCATTGTGTATATATGTGTACCACATTTTATTTATCTATTCATCTGTTGAAGGGCACCTAGGTTGGTTCCATAGTTTAGCTATGAATTTTTCTCTTTGAATTGTCTTCATAGTGTCCCAGAGATTTTGATATCACTATTCTCATTTACCTCTATTTTAAAAATTTCATCCTTGATTTCTTCTGCTATCCATTCATCTTTCAATAGCATATTATTTAGTCTTCAGGTGTTAGAGTAGCTTCATTTTTTTTAAAAAAATATTTTTTAGTTGTTGATGGACCTTTTTTTTTTTGGAGGTGCTGGGGATCAAACCCAGGGCTTTGTGCATGCAAGGCAAACACTCTGCCAACTGAGCTAGATCCCCAGTCCAAGCTTTTTTTTAAATATGTGGTGCTGAGAATCAAACCCGGTGCAATAGTAAATATTTGTGCTCCATTGTTTGGGGCATAAATATTTACTATTGCTATTTCTTGTTGTATGATTCTCTTAAGCAGTGTGAAATAACCTTCTTTGTTCTTTTTGATTAACTTTGGCTTGAAGTCTACTCTATCTGATATGAGAATAGAAATCCCTGCATAACAGAACATGCTAAACATAAATAATATGTTTTTTCCCATCCTTTCACCTTCAGTCTGTGGATGTCTCTGCCTATGAGGTTGGTCTCTTGGAGAAAGCATGTTGCTGGGTCTTGTTTTTAATTCAATCTGCCAATCTATGTCTTGATTGATAAGTTTAGGCCATTTATATTCAATGTTATTATTGAGAGATGCTTTTTATTCCCTCCCATTTTGATTTATTTCTAGTCTTTAATTTGAATTAGTTTCTTCTTTAATTGACTGTTCTTTTAGTGTAATTTCTCCCTCTGCTGGTTTTCCTTCTTTCTTTTCTTTTCTTTTTTTTCTCTTTTCTTTCCTTTCCTTTCCTTTCCTTTCCTCCTTTTCTTTTCTTTTTTTTCTTTTCTTTTCTTTCCTTTTCTTTCCTTTTCTTTTCTTTTCTTTTCTATTCTTTTCTTTTCTTCATACTGGGGGATTGAACCAGGGTGCTCTACCACTGAGCTACCTCCCCAGCCCTATTTTGTATTTTATTTTGAGACAGGGTCTCACTGAGTTGCTTAGGGTCTTGCTTTGCTGTGGCTGGCTTTGAACTCACAGTCCTCCTGTCTCAGCCTCTCAAGCTGCTGGGATTACATTCATTTTTTCCATGAAATGTTTTTATTGTATATCTTTTGTAGTTCAGGCTTTCTAGATGTGAATTCTTTTAATTTTTGTTTATTATGGATGGTGCTTACTTCCTCTTCAATTCTGAAGCTCAGTTTTGCTGGGTATAGAATTCTTAATTCACATCCATTTTCTGTCAGAGTATGACCTCCCAGCTCTTATGATCTGGGTTGAGAAATCAGCTGAAATCAAGATTAGATTACCTCTAAATGTGACCTGGCCTTTTTCTCTAGCATCTTTTAAAATTCTATTCCTATTCTCTAGAAATTTTCATAATAATATGCTTGGTGTGGGTCTTTTGTAATTTTGTATATTTGGAGTCCTGTATGTCTCCTGTATTTAATTTTCCATTTTATTCTTAAAGTTTGGGAGATTTTCTGGTCTTATTTCATTTCAAAGATTGTATATTCCTTTAGTGTGTATTTCAGAGCCCTCGTTCCAATGGATCCCAAATATGCCCTTTTCATGCTATCCTACACTTCTTGAAATTTCTGTTCATGGTCTCTTGAGATCTTTTCTCTGTGGCCAACTTTATTTGCAAGATTATTTGTTTCATCTTCATTGCCTGAAACTATCTTCCAAGTGGTCAAGTTTGTTAGTGATACTCTCCACTGAACTTTTAATTTGGTTTATTGATTCCTTCATTTTGAGGATTTCTGATTGATTCTTCTTCAGAGTCTCTATTTCCTTATTGAAGTAATCTTTCATTTCTTCTATTTTCTCTTTGATTTCACTCCTGACACTGTCTTTTACCTCGTATATCAATTTAACCATGAATTTTCTAAATTCCTTCTCTGACATTTCCTCCACTGTGGTGTCAATGGATTCTGATATTGAGGTATTTTGGTTTGATTGGGATGGTTTGTTTCTTTGCCTTTTCATATTGTTTGTGGGTCTGCCCATCTATGAGCATGAGTCTGGGCAGCAGTTTCTACCCTATGAACTTACAGTGTCCCTGAGAGTTTCCAGTACCTCACAGTTTAGGGGGAGACAAATAATAACCACCTCTCGTTTCCTGTTGCTCATCAGGTTGCCAGTCGGAGTTCAAACATTCTTAGACATGACAAATCGTGTACAGGGAAAGCTCCTCGTCACAGAGGTAAAAACAACGGTTTGCTCTTAGTGTGACTTACTTAGCAAAGGCCAGAGTAATGACAGTGTCAACAGGTAAGGTCTGTTTAAATGACTGGTTTTAGAGATAATAAGATACTGAAGACAAGCCACGTTGAAAGCCATTATACGATGATGATGTGCTATCATGAATAAGTTCTATTTGGCTTTAAATAATCAGCAGCCATTGGGAATACATGAATATTCATTACCCCAGTGTGGTCCTTTCCAAATCCTCCCCCAAATTCAATTAGTGATATCAAAGAAACATGGCTAAACTAGTAAGAAATAATTAAAAGCTATAGAAATTCAAATGTAACCATGATTCCCTAACCAAGTTGCACATTGTCAGACAAATATCAAAAGCCCAGGTCCTATTAAACATTATCTTCTCAGTCCAAGAATCAAATCATCTTGGCACATCTGAAATCCCCATACTGTGTCAACGTGGAAACAGGAAAATGACATGATTGCAATCTTTTTAGCATTTTTTGCTGTTTCAACATGGTAAGAATGGGGGGCAATTATTACAACTTATAAGAGTAAAAATGAGTCATGGTACACGTCTGTACTGAATAAATCTAACCAATCTGAAGGACTCCTTCAAAATTAAAAAATGTATTCTTTCTTATTATAATTGCTAACACATATTAATGGTATAAATAAATGGATTTCACTCTAACATTTACATACATGCATATATTGCTCCTTGACTGGGTCTATCTCCTTTGACCCTCTCTTCCCCCTCACTTCCCTGCTACAGGCCTCTTCCCCTTTCCTGAAAATCCCTCTTCCACTTTCATGTCATATTTTTTTTCCACAGGAGAGAAAACACGTGACCCTGTTATTTCACATAATGTGATGTCTTTCAGTTTCACTCATTTTCCTACAAATGACAAGATTTTATTCTTCTTTATGGCTGGGTAATACTCCATTGTGTATGTAAACTATATTTTTATTCATCTGCTGATGAGCACCTAGACAGATTCCATATCCAAACTATTTTGAGGGGCCTCTGTACTATTTTCCATAATTACTGCATTAATTTACATTCTTACTAACAGTGCAAAATAGTTTCCTTTTCTTTCTTTTTCTTTTTTTCTGGTACCAGGGATTGAACTCAGGGGCACTTGACCACTGAGTCACATCCCCAGCCCTATTCTGTATTTTATTTAGAGACAGGGTCTCACTGAGTTGCTTAGTGCCTCACTTTTGCTGAGGCTGGCTTTGAACTCGTGACCCTCCTGCCTCAGCCTCCCAAGCTGCTGGGATTGCAGATGTGCACCACTGCACCTGGCTTGAGTTGCCTTTTCTTTACATCATACCCAATACCTGTTCCTTTGTCTTTCTGAGAACAGTCATTCTGAGTGCTGTGAGACATACTCTGTGAAGCTTTCATTTGCATTTCCTTGATGGTTAATAATGTTGAGCATTATTTCATATATTTATTGGCCATTTGGACATCTTATTTTTTAAAATTTTTTTATTCTAATTGTACATGGCAGTAAAATGCATTTATACATTTTGATAGCTCATACATAAATGGAGTGTAATTTCTCATTTTTCTGATTGTTTATATCGTTGGATATCTGTTTATATCATTTGCCCATTTATTGATTGGGCTACTTGTTCTTTTGTGGGTGAATTTTAAGGTCCTTTGTGTTCTTGATGTTAATCATCTGGCAGATGAATGTCTGGCAAAGATTTTCTCCCATTCCATAGGTTTTCCCTTCATTCTGTTGACTGTTTCCTTTGCTTCACAGCTTCTTTTTAACTTGGTGAAATCCCATTTGTCAATTCTTGCTTTTGTTTCCTGAGCTATTTGAGTTCTATTCAGAAAATCATTGCCTGTGTCCATATCTTGGGAGTGTGTTCCCCTCACAGTTTCAGAGTTTCAGGTCTTACATGAAGATCTGTGACCTGTTTTGAGTTGATCATTGAACAGGGTGAATGGTAGGGGTCAAGTTTCAGTCTTCTGCCTGTGAATATCCAGGTTTCTCAGCACCATTTGTTGAAGGTCTTCTTTTCTCCAATGTATGTCATTGACACGTTCATGGTGAATCTCTTGGCTGTAGATGGGTGGGTTTTTTCCTGAATCTTTTCTTCCACTGGTCTACATGCCTAATTTTAGGCCAATACCATGCTGTTTTTATTACTATGTCTCTGTAGTATATTCTGAAATCAGGTGTTGTGATGCCTCCAGCATGCTTTTTTGCTCAGAATTGTTTTGGCTATTCAGGGTCTTTTGTGCTTCTGTATGAATTTTAGGATTTTTCTTCTAGTTTTGTGAAGAATGTCATTGATACTTTGATGGGAATTGCATTGAATCTGTAGATTGGTTTTGGTAGTGTGGCCATGTTAACAATATTCATTCTCCCAATCCATGAACATGGGATGTCTTTCCATCTACTATTGTGTTCTTCAATTACTTTCTTTGATATTTTGTAATTTTTATTTAAGAGGTATTTTTCCTTCTTGGTTAGGTTTATTCTGAGTTATTTTGTTTTGTCTTGCTTTGAAGCTATTCTGAATGGGATTGTTTTCCCGATTTCTTTCTCAGCAAGTTCATTATTGGCATATAGAGGAGCTATTGATTTTTGTATGTTGATTTTGTATCCTGCTACTTTGCTAAATTTGCTTATCAGTTATGAGTCTTTGGTGTACTCTTTAGGTTTTTCTAAGTGTAGAATCACGTCATCAGCAAACAGGAATAATTTGACATCCTTGTTTCCTATTTGTATCCTTTTAATTTCTCTCTCTTGCCTAATTAATCTTGCTAAAATTTCTAGTATTGTATTGAACAAGAGTGGTGAAAGTGGATGCCTTTGTTTCATTCTGACCTTAGAGAAAATGTTTTCATTCCTTCCCCACTAGGTGTGATGTTACCTGCGAGTCTGTCATAGATAGTGTTTATTATGTTGAGGCATGATCCTCCTACGCCTCATTTTTCAGGGCTTTTATCATAAAGCAATGTTGAAATTTATCAAAGGCTTTTTTTTCTGCATCTATTGAGATGATCATGTGATTTTTATCCTGGATTCTATTCATGGGCTGTGCTACATGTATTAATTTGTGTATGTTGAATCATCATTGCCTCTTTGGAATGAAAGCAATTCATTTATAAACAGACTGAGCTACATCTCCAGCCTATACTATTTTTCATTTTGAGATAGAGTCTTGCTAAGATTGTCCAGATTGGCCTCAAACTTGTGATCCTCCTTCCTCAGCCTCCCAAGTAGCTGTTATTACAGGCATGTGCCACTTTCCCCAGTGGTATATGATGTTTAATTCATTGAAAGTAATTTTTTTTCATTTTTCTTTTCTTTTTGTTAAATTTTAATTTCTATTTGTTCTAATTAGTATTACATTATCAAAAGTGTTGTGTTGAGGATTTTTATCTACGTTCATCAAGGATATTGGCATGTAATTTTCTTTTTTGCTGTGCCCTTTTCAGATTTTGGTAGCAAGGTGACACTGGCTTTACAGAATGACTTTGGAGGAGCTTCTTCCCTGCCTACCTTGTGGAATAGTTTGAGGAGCATTGGTGTTAGTTCTTTAAAAGTCTAATAACATTTAGCAGTGAATCCATCTGGTTCTTGTCTTGTCTTTATTGGAGACTTTGTTTCTGCTTCAATGTCATTGCTTGTATTCATCTCTAGTTTTTATTTATTTATTTATTTATTTATAACCTCTTGGTTCAGTTTTGGTAAGTCACATGTTTCCAGAGATGTGCTCATTTTTCTAGATTTTCCAATTTATTTGCAGGTAATTCTTCAACGTAGTCTGTAATGATCCTTCCAATTTCAGTGGTATCTGCTACCATGCTTCTTTTGTCAACCCTTATTTTATTTATTTGGGCCTTTCTCTCTTTGTGTTAGTGTAGCTAATGTTTTCTCCATTTGCTTCTTTTCAAAGAATCTTCTCTTTTTTAAAAAATTGTTGCTTGGTATTGTTCTTTTGGTCTCTACTTCATTGATTACTGCTCAGGTCTCTTATTTCTTTATTTCTTCCCATTGGCTGATTTTGGGTTTGGTTTGTTCTTGCTTTTTGAGACCCTGGAGTGCATTGGGTTATGTACTTGAGCTTGCTCTGTGTTTTCTTTTGCTGTTGTTTGTTGTGATGTGCACACTCACCGCTGTTAATTTCCCCCTTAGCACTGCTTCTGTTGCGAAGCCTGGTTGAATATGTTTCACATGCCCTCAGCATGTGGCTCTTCTCCCTCCAGCATGCTGAACATCCAGAATTTTGATCTTTTCATGGTGTCCCAAAGACCTTTTATGCTATTTATTATTATTATTATTATTATTCTTACTTTTGGTACTGGGAATTGAACCCAGGGGGCTCAACCACTGGGCCACATCCCCAGCCCTTTTTTTAGTATTTTATTTAGAGACAGGGTCTCACTGAGTTGTTTAGGGTCTCACTAAATTGCTGAGGCTGGCTTTGAACTTGCAATCCTCCTGCCTCAGCCTCCCGAGCTGCTGGAATCACAGGTGTGCGCCACCGCACCTGGCTCCTTTTCATTCTCTCTTCTTTTTCTTTGTTGCTACCTGAATGTTCTACTTTGGCAGGGCCACTTTCAAGCTCTGTTGTTCTTTCTTCTGTTTGATTTTAGTCTGTTGTTGAGGTTTTTGGCTTTTTAAAAAGTTTTTAATCTGAGTTATTGAGTTTTTCATCTCCCAGCTATCAATTTGGTTCTTTCTCAAGTCGCTCTCTCTATTGAATTACTCGTTCGTGTCCTGCACTGGCGTCCTTATTCATTGGGCTGTTTATTTGTATTCTCTAGGATTTCACTGGGTTTTTGAACAACTCATCCTTCTGAACTCTTTCTGGCATTGTGCCCACTTGGATGCCTTGGGCGTCTGTTACTACAGGACGATGACCTTCAAGGCATCCTATCGCCCTGTGCCTGTATTTGTGTGTGCAGCTCTGTGCACCCTTGGGCTGGATCTCTCTTCCAGATTCCGTGAACACTTTCTTAGTCAGCAGCCTTCTCTTGATGACGGGCCCTGGGATATATGTGGGTTGTGCAGGGTCGAGTTTGGTGCTAATGCCCAACAGGGAACTGCAGCCTACAGCCAGGTACAAAGTCCCTGCCAGTGGTGTTCCCTGGGACCCTGCCTCTTTCTCATCTGCCACTGCGAGGGGTGCTCCCCCACTTCTGCCACACTCTGTGTGATAGCTGTTTCTCCCTCTTTTCCACTATCCCACGCCTCTGGGTTTCTCCGAGTCTTTATCTACTGTTGAGGGGTCACCCACCTCAATGAGCAGTTATGTTCTGGTTGTTTTAATTCTATCCTGAGGAGATGCAGGTGACTTCTGGAGGCCTGTAACCTGCCCTCTTGGGAGAGTCTGCCATCTATTGTTAGTTAATATTGGTGGCATGAGAATTCAATACATGCATGCGATGTGTAATGATCAGGTTGGGATAATTAGCATTTTCCTCTCAGAATGACTTCTATGTGTTGGGAATCTTTGAAATATTTTAGCTATTTTGAAATATATAAAAATCATAGACTGTAGTTACCCTACGGAGCTATAGAGCACTGGAAGCATTTCCTCTGTTTAACTGTGTTTTGGTCTTCCTTATCTGACCTCTTTCTATCTCCTCTCCCCACTTTCTTCCTAGCCTCTAGTGACCACTGATCTAGCCTCTACTGTACCCATAAATATGTGCAAATATCATATGTCAAATAAAACAACATAAAATGGATGATCGTGAAATAATGCCCAGAGCCATTCAGCACAGAAGCTGGCAGGGGAAATGCCTACCCAATCAGAGATATTATTACTATTACCATGAAGTGAATCTGAGGCAGAATTCTCAAAAAGGAATTAAATAATAATAATATTATGAAAAATAATGTCTTTGGATACATAAATGGATGGATCTGGAGACTATCATGCTGAGTGAAATGTCAGTCCCCAAAAGTCAAAGGTGGAATGTGTTCTCTCCTATGTGGGAGCTAATCCACAATAAGTGCGGGGAGGGGATAAGAAAAAGAATAAGTGTTCAGTGGAGTAGACAAAATGGGAATGAAGGGAAGTGGGGAGGAATGGGCTTAGGAAAGACAGTGGAATGAATCTGACATACGTTCCTACGCATATAAGTGACTATACCACAGTGACTCTCACCATCGTGTACATCCACAAGAAATTAATTAGAAAAGAGCTTACTTCAGGCAACATAACTGGTAACGTGTGCATGACCCAAGCACACACGTACGCTGGCAGTATTTTTAAATTTTTTATGTTTAGAAGTTTAAAGAGTATAGTGAATCACCAGAATTCATCAAAACCAAAGACTCCTGCAGTGCTTCTGAAGACACAATCAAGGCCAACAAAACTGCAGATAGGACTTTCTAAAGTTCATCGTCTTGCAGAAACCTCAGTCTGAGCAACCGTCTGTGCATGGAGGTACCTTCCCAAGAGTCAAGGAAATCTGGTGAGAGGTGCGGGCCCTGGGAGTAGCACAGAAATAAGAGTCTCGTGAGCTCACACTGCTCACACCGCTCCTCCACCAGCTGCCCCCAGGCAGCACAGGGCAGAGGACACCTCTGGGGGAGCAGAGGGAAGTGAGCGGCAGGCATGGCTGCAGTCCCCAAGCAGGCCCGCCCCAGTGAAAGCCAGCACTCGGTAGGCCTCCACCTCAGGTTCCAGGCCTTCTCAGGGGTCTTGGTGTCCAGTCCTGGCCCCACCACCGGCCTGGACTGCCTGTCAGCCAGGCTTCCGGCCTGCGTTCACCTCTAGGCACACCGAGGTCCTAACCATCAAGCTGGCACCTGCTGACCTAGCCTCTGGGTCACAACCGTTGGCCCAGGAGGACCAGGCCTACTCCTGCTGCCCGAGGCTCTGGGCTTGTTCCGGTGGACTGAGCTAAATGCCCACCCTGGTGTAGCCGAGATCCTGCAGCCTTAGGCTCAAGGTCTGGCTAGTCCCTAGGCCTGGCCCAGCTCCAGGCTGTCCCCAGGCACTTCAGGCTCTAGATAGGCCCTAGTGCCAGGCTGGCTCCAGTGGCCCTTGGTTAGGGGCTGCCACCAGCCCTGGACTGGCCCCTATGGCCCTAGACTTCAGGCCCACCACAGCCCCAGGCCAGTGCCTGCAGTGAACCCAGCCTGGGGACACAGGCCCCGGCCTTCCCAGTGCTCTTCCTAAAAATTAATCCATTAGTGAGTGGACAGTGAGAGTGATCAGGGAACGAGGACACGATTAAATATCAGAAATGAAATAAGAAACTTCACTATGTATTTTTTTTAAATATTGTTTTAGTTATCAATGGAGCATTTATTTTATTTATTTATATGTGGTGCTGAGGATCGAACCCAGGGCCTCGCACATGCCTGGCAAGCGCTCTACCACTGAGCTCCAGCTTCAGCCCGTCACTATGTATCTTATAGGCATTAAGAAGGTGAAAGGATGAGATTATGAAGTATATGAGAATCTTAAACAAAAAACAACCCAGTTGATTAAAAGAAATAGAAGATTGAATTGCCCTTCAACTTGTAAAGAAATGTGACTTGTCACAGTTAATACTTACTGTAAAGAGAGATTCCTTTCTGGTCGCCTCCACTGGATTCTACCCAGCATTCAATAAAGAAATAATGAGAGAAGCTCTTCCCTAGAGAGAAGATCCTTCCTCAGTTGATGTTGTGTTTAGTTTTCAAAGTTTGAATAAATTTTGGTTCAAAGAACAGTTTTAGCTTGATATGGGAGAATATCATGCTAAGTGAAATAAGCCAATCCCCAAAAACCAAAGGCCAAATGTTTTCCCTGATAGTGGGTGATGATACATAATGGGGGTGGGGGTGGGGGGTAAGAGAAGAAGGGAGGAACTTTAGATTACATAGAGGGAAATGAGAGGGAGGAGGGGGCGGGGATATGAAAGACGGTGGAACGAGACAGACATCATTCCCCTATGTACACATAGGATTCCAGGAAGGGTGTGAATCTACATTGTGCGCAACCGTAGAAACGAAAAGCTGTACCCCATTTGTTACAGTGAGTCAAAATGCAGTCTATAAAAATAAAAAATAAAAAGTCATGACACAACCGAGTAGCTCATCTGAATGGTGTCCATGATGTCTTGAACATGCAGAACTTAAATTTATTGTGAAATAAATCAACTTGATGGTTAAAAAAAAAAAAAAGGACAGTTTTAGATTTCTGGAAATGTTGCAAACCAGTGCAGGGAGCTCCTGCCTCCTCCCCTCCCGTTTCTTCCAGTCCCACCTTCGACCACGCGGTGCCCTTGTCGCAGGGAAGGGCACCGTTGCTAGGGAAGCTGCACACTCAGGACCGCAGCGTGTCCTCCCAGGGTCCTCCTCCTGGTCCGGAGCCCACTCGGGAGGCCACACCACCCTCGGTGGTCCTGTCTCCTCAGGCCTCCCTGGTCTGTGACATGCTCTCAGGATTTCCTTGATTGGGTGAATCTGACAGTTTCCTGCAGTACTGACCAGACATTTCTCATCTAATTTGAGTTTTCTTCCCCCAACGTGTTTCTTGTTACTAGGCTGCGGTTTTGGATTTGGGAGAGGAAGGTGACATGGGGCAGGGGGACGACACCAGCATTTGCTGCACATTACTTCACAGGGTGGCGCCGTCAACACCGCTTCTGCTACAATCAGAAGTAGCATTTTATCAGGTCTCCCGCCTAAGGCTGTCCTCTCCTCCTTCCTGTGCGCCTTCCTTGGAAGCAAGTAGCTCTTCTTCAAGGGACAGGGCGTTAGGGTCCATCCCCTTGAGAAAAGGACCATCTAGGTAAATGACTCAGTAATTCCACATGGGAGATCTGCCTTTTTTTTGCCAAGTCATGAATTTTTTCAATTGTTTACTCATATCAGCCTGATCTCAGATATGAGTTTATGTATCCTATTACGATCCGGTGCCATGCTCGCACTTTCTCGCTCAGATGGTGCCAGCTTTGGTCAGCCACGATCCCACAGCTGACTCCTCTGTGCCTTTCACCCGCCCCCATCCCTCTGCATTTTAAGCGCTGCCTTCCGTTTCTGGTGCTACAAGATGTTCTAGGCTCATCTTGCACCATCCTCACCCCAACCCTAGAATGAGAGATAAACAGAGAATCAAAGGAACACACACCACTCATTAGTGCGGGAGACACCAATGGACGTACGACATCTTAAAAATGCCTGAAATGGTGATGGGGGCTTGATATAAGAAATAAAACTGGAAAATGAATGGAAATGTGGTTTGAGCAGAAAGATTTCACGTTCTTCTTGTTCAAAAGGCACATCGTTAAGAATGAGGAGCGGCAGATACATGGGTTATTCTCACACTGTTAAATCAACAATAAAATCTCAGAGCACTGCGACCTGGACCAGTTTCTGCATGGTCAGCTGCAGCCTCTTCATCTCAGCCTTCCCTGCTCCCTGCAGGTGCGCACCCAGGCGCTCAGGAAGCCACTTCCCCAGAGCTGCCCTTAAAGGATTCTGGTTTTCATCCAAAGTACACACATTTCCTGAAACACCCAGGATTTTCTCATTTCCCTCCATTTGTTGATGCCTCTCTGTTCCCTTGCCTTTTTGTTTTATCTTATTTATCTTTAAAAATAATTTCAGTGCCTCAAAGCAACCCGAATTTTTTGTATTAAAGTTGCAGATGTGAGAAGTCTAGGTGTGTTGGAGTGGGCTCAAACCAAGGTCTGGCAAGCCTGTGTTTCATCAGGAGACTCCAGGAGAAAATCTGCTTCATAACCTTCTCCAGCTTCTAGAAGTTACCCGGATTCCTTGGTTAATGGTTCCTTTCTTCATTTTCAAAAATAACAACATAACATCTTCAAATCTCTCTCTGATATTGAAGCCCCTGCCTCCCTTTTCCCCTTGCCTTTTCTACCAACACTTGTCTGTTGAAATCTTAAATACTGGCCTGGTGTAGTGGTGCACATCTGTAATCCCAGTGGCTTGGGAGGCTGAGGCAGGAGGACGGCAAGTTCAAATCCAGCCTCAGCAACTTAGTAAGGCCCTAAGCAACTTAGCAAGGTCCTGCTCTAAATAAAACATAAAAAAGGGTTGGGGATGTGGCTTAGTGATTAAGCATACCTGGGTTCAATCTCCTATACCAACAAAAAAAAAAATGCTAAATATTTCACCAGGCATCACTTTAAACATGAACTTGTTAGGAGGTTTCCACTGAACACCTGCTTTGCTTTTCCTGCTCCTAAATTAGATTGTCAATTTTCCTGAGTTTTTAATTTCAGTACTCCATGTTGTAGACTTTTTTTTTTTTTTTTTTGTACTAGGGATTGAACCCAGGGGCACTCCACCACTGAGCCACATCCCAAGCTCTATTTCGTATTTTATTTAGAGACAGGGTCTCACTGAGTTGCTTAGGGCCTCGCTAAGTGGTGGAGGCTGGCTTTGAACTCATGATCCTCCTGCCTCAGCCTCCCAAACCGCTGGGATTACAGGCGTGGGCCACCGTGCAGGAACATGTTGTAGATTTCTTTTGCTTGTTTTTAAAGTGCACTGGTTGTAATCGCTCTTTCTAAGGGAGGTTCTGCATTGTCTTTACCAATTGGTCCCCTGGTCTGCAGTACGTGTTCAGCATCCGGTTAAAGGATAAGTGAATCTGTATGAAGGTTATTCTGGAGATTACTGAACCAGAAGGGAGAAGATGTGGTTCTCATCAACTTAGTTTATTGAAATAGGTTGAGAAATAATGAACAGAAAAATCGAACTTGATTTACATATAATCTACAGGGACGTATGGGGAAGGTAGCATCTCTGCATCCTCTTCGGGAGCAAAGGTGGCTACCAATGTTAGTGGTCTGGGACGGGGTGGCTGTGTGACTTTTTTCTGTTCCTTCAGTCGCTTGATGTTGAGGCAGCAGTATCGCCCGTTCTCACACAGCGTCTCACGTATTTCAGTGGCTCTACAGACTCTCCTGCAGCGCCCTTGAATGTAGTGACCCCAGCATTTCCTAAGTGGTTCAGTGACTGCGCAGAGGTAAGAAGAACAGGCGCAGATCAGTGTTTGAAGTCGGAAACAGCTTTGGTTCTGGGGAAGGCAGAGGTTTGTAGGGATTGGGGGTGGACTGTCGCCAAGATGTAGTCTCATAATATTCCCCCCAAAAGGATTTTCTAACAAGGTCAGTGTCATTGTTTATTTTTAACTGACTCACTCATTTAGATCTTGCATGGTTTGGGGCTTCCCTCCAATATCTGGTAGATTTTGCTGAGAACATCAAATCTTGTTTGAGAAAATAAATGAGGAGATCCTTGAGACTATGCTCCATCCGGGAACCTCAGCCAATCTGCCTCTTCCCGCCTGCTTCCAGGGCACTACGCCCACCTTTGATGCCCAGGGAACAGTAAATGCTTACTATGCATTTACATCTGAGTCAAACTAGGCTCTTGGTTTCATTCTCACTGTTATGGCCAAGACTCACTTTCCTGTTATCTAGTTAAGCATTTTTCCTTCCATAATCTCCCTCCTCTGTTGATTCTTTTTTCCAAAATTTTTTTAAATTAAATTTTTTGATTCTTACTATTATATGCTTCTGCCAATGCACATGTCCTGATCTGGATGTCCTGCCAGTTCTTGGACTTGTTTCATTCCCCGATGACCTCCCGTTCTCCCCCAGAGGCAAGAATTCCTCCAACGTTCAGTCCCAGAACTCTGCTTATATTGATATAGTCCTCCTTTCAGTAATCCTAAATTTAGCACTTAAAATTCAGGGATCTAGGAATTAGGATACTCAGATTTTGGCTTCTGTAAACAAAGATGATCCTTCTAATCCTAAATTCTAGAACCTAGGAAATTTAAGGGGCATGGATAGACCATTTCTATTCCTATATAATTGAGGAATAAATATAAGAGATTTGGTTTTGAAATAGGAAACTATTTCAAATTAAAAAAAAATTCTTTGTAGGTGCCAAGCACCACACTGGGTGCTTCACAGATGTTCTACCATCTAATGAAACATCTCCAGTTGTTATCATCTTCACAGATGAGGACACCGAGGCCCACAGAGTCATCACCACTCATTCCAAGTTGACAAATTAGTAGACATTGAAGATGTTTCTTAAACCTGACTCCAGAGCTTGCACTTCTTCCACTTCCCACATGCTGTAGCATGATAGCCTAAAATGCAGATTCGAATGGAAGAAAACGTGGCTGTCTGAGTAAATATTGTACTCAGAGAAGCAGTGGCATCCTGAGATCTGGGGCTCATCCTGAGATCAGGCATTCCCAGAGGCACTTATGACCTCTTTACAGCTGTAGGAATACTCATTTCAAAAGACAGCATCAGGGTAGATGGTCCAAGGAAGATGGGATGCATAAGATTGGTGATTGGAGTTACATCTTCCCTGGAGCCCTATTCTTCCATACTGTGGATTATAACACTTGGGCTCTGGAAATGCGCCCACCCATTATTGGTTTGAGCAGGGCCCTGGAAAGCTCTGGGTTACCTGTGGGTTTCTGGATTAGCAGAATTGCAATGATCAGAAAGAGCCTCATAGCCAGGCTTCCCAGAGGTGGTGGCAGCCAAGACTCTTGGTCCAGTGAACTGCACGCTATGTCACCTTCCTCAGTCTTGGAGTCTTATGCACTGAATCAGAACAGAATGGCATGATATGCCCCCAATCTTCTAAACCGTGGGCAGTGCATTATGTGGCCAGATACAGGAAATTTGAGGTCACTTACTTTCCCCACACACAGAATTTAGAGACGCAGCCTGTTCTCCCCATCACCCCTGATGCCCTTCTGTAGGCGGGAGTGGGAAGGATGTGTTCGTCCCCTGCTGTGGCTGTCCACCCAGTTGGAAGGTGATCATGTACTTACCTCGAAGAACAAATAGGATGATATAAATTTAGACCTAAATCCAAAAATCCAACAAGAAAATATTTAGAAGTTTGATTATGGTAAGTTTCTTTCATGTTTAGGAAGAAGATATGCTGTAGGTGTGAATGTTTATATTTTTTCAATAAGAAGCAGGGCCAGAGTATAAAGTGTATGCTGTTTTATGTTTACAGGGGAGAGAAAAAGAAAATAAGCAAGAATTGTTCCCTATTTGTGCATGATTGTCTTTGGAAAGTCTTATTATAGCTATTATAATCTCTCTTCTAGATATTAGCTACTTGATCATAGTAACAAAATTTCTGTGAATCAGTGGTCTCAGAAGTCCTAAAATATGCTGAAAGAGTGGGAGATTTTCCTCACATCTTCTCAAATCTCGACATCTGTTTCAGTCACCGCTGTGACCAAAACACCCGATAAGAACAATTTTAGAGGAGGAAAGTTTATCTGGTGCTCATGATTTCAGAGTCTCAGTCTGTAGATGGCCAGCTGCACAGCTCTGGCCCTGAGGTGAGGCAGAACATCATGGCAGAGGCGTGGAGGAGGAAAGCAGCTCAGGACACGCTGAGTGTTTGACTCACTAGGGAAGAATTACATACCCCAAAGGGATGCCCCATGACCTGTCACCTCCAGCCACCCTTACCTGCTTAAGGTTACCACCCAGTCAATCCATTCAAGTGGGTTATCACACTGATTAGGTTAAGACTCTCACAACCCAATCATTTCACCTCTGAACTTTCTTGCATTGTCTCACATAAGAGCTTTTGGGAGACACTTCACATCTAAACCATACAACATCTGGATATCATTGGATGTACATTCAGCAACAAAACTCATAGATCATCCATATGAACTGGAAGAGAGGACAGAATGTTGAGGAGGAATCTCTGTTCAATAGAAAACTATAACCTTAAGGATGTTCCTTTGCGTAATTACAGAGAGTAGAGTTAAGGAAGTTTGTTTTTGTTTTTTGGGTTTTTTGTATTGAGGATTGAACCCAGGGTGCTTAACCACTGAGCTACATCCCCAGCCCTTTTTATATTTTATTTAAATACAGGGTCTTGCTGGATTGCTTAGGGCCTCACTAGGTTGCTGAGGCTGGTTTCAAACCCACAATCCTTCTGTCTCAGCCTCCTGAGCTGCTGGGATTACAGGCATGTGCTACCACGCCTAACCTGCTTTTTTTTTTTTTTTAAACCAAGCAGATCTAATTCTACCTCTGCACACAGACAGTGGAAAGACCAGTAGCACTCTCCCAAGTTCAGTTGGAACACAGTTAACTAAATAGAAATGCTTTTAACTTCTTATGAAATGATATAGAATAGTTCCAAATAAAACTTTAAAATTGTTCTTACAAAGGAATTGATTGTAATTCTTGTTCATTTTAGCTAAGAAACCTTTACTCACTCAACAAACGTTCATCAAGATCCTGTTATGTGCCAAGAACCTTGTAAGGTTCTGGTAATAACATGGCGGATAAGATAGAAATAGTGGTGTTTCTGGTTAGGAGACTCACTTTGTAGCCAAAGGAACATGGCGGTGTCCATGGAAACACGATCTTAGCATGCTCATTGTCAGAACAGTGGACCAGCCTTTTGAACAGTTGATGACAGTGCTGTCTAGGTGGCACACCTGGCATGCTGGGCAATGTCCCTTGGAGCACTGGCACTTGATGCACAGTACCTTCTTCCAACAGCCAGTGTCAGGGGTCCAGGGATCAAAGGGCAGAATGAGACTGGCTCCACTCACTGTTACCTCTGCTGGATCACCAGCAAATAGATATATACTTTTTTTTTTTTTTTGCTATTTATTTTTGCTTCCTGTTTTCCTGACCATAAGACTCTGGAGCTCTTAGCTTCAAAAGGTGAAATGCTTCCATGAAGAGACACCACGGTGATCCCTTTGAACTGGAAGTCAAGGGTGCCACTACCCACTCTGGACTTCTTAGATTTCTGAATCAACAGGCAAAAAGTGACTCATTGTCAGGACTGAGGTTATCAAGGGAAACCGGGCTTTCACCCCACAGTGGGGGTAAGGAAGAATATGCCTGGAATACAAACATTCCCTAATGTGGCACCTAGAGTCACCATGTTCTGGACTAAAGTCAATGGGAAACTACAGTCACTCAATTCAGGTGGGACTGCTGAGGGCCTTGACCCTTTTGGAAGAAGGTTCAAGTCAACTAAGCAGAGGGACAAAACTGCGACTCACTGACATGTTTGCTAAGGAAATGGTTAATAGGAGGAGGTGACATAGAACCCACCTGTGATCATGTGACCAGTCGCAGAAATCAGGAGTTCAATAATTACCTGTATTTCCTCCTTATTTTATTATTATCATGTTCGTGCACACACACACACAATCACCAAAACGTTTTTGTTTCTTCTCTCTTATCCCTTTATCATCTAACAAAAGATCCATTAATATCATGTAATTGTACATCACAGTATTTAAGTTAATGGATTTCAAAGGAGAAGAATCACCTTTGTCTGTGGACTTGGCCTCGATTTCTGGGAAAAGGGCTAGTCTGCTTTCTGTCATGCACGAAACGGCTGTGTTACGATAGCCAGAAGTATGGTTTGCTATTGTCTTTATTTGGGGATTAACATGATTTAAAGTCTCTCTCTCCCACTCTCTCCCTTTCTCTTTCTCTCTCTCTCTCTCTCTCTCTCTCTCACACACACACACACACACACACACACACACACACAACTGTTAGGACAAATAAGCAAGTTCACTGTAGGAGCAGGATATAGCATTGTGGTGGTAATGGGTGCACAACATTACAAAGGTAACTAATGCCAAAGACTGCTCACTTCATAATGGCTGAAGTGGAAAATTTTATATGTAAAAGAAGCAGGAGGGTGTTTTTTTTCTTTGTGTCAGATGTATTTCATCTTTGGGAATATCATTTTGATCTTTTAATTTTCCTTTAATATACTTAAAATTCTTTTATCTTTATTATTTTATGTATTCATTTCTAAACAATGTGTGTGTGTGTGTGAGAGAGAGAGAGAGAGAGAGAGAAGAGAGAGGCTTGTAACTGGTAACCTTGAGAAGCTAAGGTTTCTGACTTTGACTGGTAAAGTGTTTACACTAGGGGGCGATGTTTGCTTACGTTATCCTTAGATCATTGATGGCCTTTTTCAAAAAATTTCAATCCTGTTCACCATTAAAATTCATTAACCTGGGGCTGGGGTTGTAGCTCAGTGGTAGAGCATTTGCCTCGCACGTGTGAGTTCCTGGGTTTGATCCTCTGCACCACATAAAAATAAATAAATAAAGATATGGTGTCCATCTACAACTAAAAAAAATATTTAAAAAAATTCATTAGCCAGGCACTGTGGTGCAGCCCTGTAATCCCAGTGGCTCTCAGGAGGCTGAGGCTGAGGATCATGAGTTCAAAGCCAGCCTCAGCAACAGTGAGGCGCTAAGCAGCTCTCTAAATACATACAGAAAAGGGCTGGGATGTGGCTCAGTGGGTGAGTGCCCTGGAATTCAATCCTTGGTACTCTCCCCCACAAAATGCATTAAAAAATAACAATACGATAACAATAAACCCATTCCCTGGATAAGTAATGTCTCCATAATTTAGGTCACATAGTAGTTTTTTGTGGGACTATCATATCTTTCACATTGAAAAAAAAATTGATATGAAAGAATTTTTTTTCTTTTTTTAACCAGAGATTGAACTCACAGGCACTCAACCTCTGAGCCACATCCCCAGCCCTTTATATTTTATTTTGAGAGAGAATCTCACTAAGTTGCTTAGGGCCTTGCTAAATTGCTGAGGCTGAACTCAAACTTTCTATCCTCCTGCCTCAGCCTTCCAGGTTGCTGGGATTACAGGAAACATGGAAGAAATCTGTTTTGGAGGCAAAATCTCATCTATGTAGCCAATGTTTCCCGACAGGTGTGTGTGGTCTTTTTGACTGCCATCATGATTTTTTATTTTTAGGTTTCAGAAGTTTAATTATGTGGTGTCTTGGGACAGATTTCTTTGGGTTGATTCACTTTCTTGAATTATAGACTTACGCATTTTGCCAAGTTTGGAGGTTTTTAAGTCATTATTTGAGTATTTTAAAGTATTTTTCTTGCTACCCTCTCTTCCTCCCTTGGGATTCTGTTCTGGAGACATGAATGTTGGATCATTTTATTGTCCCATGGGTCTCTAAGACTCGGTTCTTTCTTCTTTTTTTACCCCAGTCTATTTCTCACTGTTAATCAGATTGGGTAGTTTTATTTTTTTTCCCCCTTGGCCATCTTCAATGTATTATTGAACCAATTCTGTGAATTTTTCTCTTTTTTTTTCCACTTTGGCTATTGCATTTTATAATTCTATGGTTTTTGTTAGATTCTTTTACATATTTTCTACTTCTTTCTTTCTTTCTTTTTTTTTTGCGGTGCTGGGGATTGAACCCAGGGCCTTACACATGCAAGGCAAGCACTCTACAACTGAGCTAGATCCCCAGCCCCATATTTTCTATTTCTTTACTGATAGTTTTCTAATTTTAATTTGTTTCGAGTCCCCAGAGTCCTCGTTTGCCTACCTTTGCTTTTATCACGGTGGTTTGGATGTCATGTCCAAGAGATCTCTGCCTGAACCAATGCCATGAAGAGTTCCCTGTGTTTTCTTCTAAAAGTTTTATTCTTTCAAATCTTACTTTTAAATTTTAATCCATTTGAGTTGCTTTTTGTAGAGTGTAAGATTAGGGTTCAATTTCATGTGGATATCCAGTTTTCCTAACACCATTTATTAAAGAAAAATCCTTTCCCCATTGTGTATTCCTGGCACCCTTGTTGAAGATCAAAATGAAAAACATCTGCACAGCCAAGGAAACCACCAGCAGAGTGAAAAGATAACCTAGAGAATAGGGAAAAAAACTACACACCAAATATCTGATAAGGGACCAATTTACAAAATGTATGAGGAACTCACACGACTCAATAACAAAACACAACCCAGTTAAAAAGTGGAAAAAGGGCCTGAATAGAAAGATTTCCAAAGAAGATAAAAAAATAAAGACCAACTGGAATATAAAAGGATGCTCAACATCACTAATTATCAGTGATATGCAATCAAAACCATCATTAGAAAAGATCTCACACCTGTTAGCATGGCTCCTATCAAAAAGACAGAGGTTGGTGGAAATGGAAAACAATACCGCCATTATGCCAAACAGGATGGGGGCCCTCCAGCAAATAAGAAGAACCATCTGACTCTTCCACTCCTCTTCCTGTACTGCAACAAAAGGAAATGAAATTGTCACCCTGTAGAGATCCCTGTGCCCTCGTGCTAATTGCAGCATTATTCACGACAGCCAAGAGCTGAAGTCAGTCCAAGTTCCTATGAGGAGACGGATGGATTAAAAGCTGTGGTTCAGGAGATCCAAGATGGCGGGCCAGAGGGAGGCTGGTTCCTTGTCGCTCCACAACTCAGGATTCAAACAGAGGAAAATCTGTTTCTCCGTGAGGCAGTCTTTACTCCTCATTGATCCCCTGCTTTATACCACATCTGTCTACCTCGATCACCCGCAGTCTACCAGCGTAGGGACTATATCTGAGTGCAGGTTGCTCACTGACCACCGCCTGTCATCTGTCACTTGCCTGTCTGCCTGCCTCTGGCCTGCCCATTGCCTGCCTTTCCCTTACCCATCACCCACTGACCGAGGTTCACCTGCCCATAGTCCATCAGTAGCCTGCGGAGCCTGCAGACCGTCAGTGGATCGCCAGCTGCCTGCTGTTGCCTGGAAGTTCATCATTACAGTACCGGCAGGTTTGGTTACATGTGGCTGCCGCCATTTTGGGAAAAAAGCCAGGAGCTGTAGGACTGCCAGCCCCACTGACAGCACCCTGCCTCCAGGACCCCCGGCTTGACTGACAGCACATCACCTCCAGGGGCCCGGCCTGATCAACTGCACCCCACACAGACTTGGTGCCACGCCCTGTGCTGCATCTCCGCATTTGCCAACCCGTGTGGAAGCCAGTGCAGCCACCTTGGATTATCCGGGAAGGGGAAACTGTCATTAGGTGGGGCAAATCCCATCCTGAGATGCCCGCTGGAGACTGGAAGCTCATTGTCAGCTGCATATTGTCTGTACTGAGTGTTGCTAATATTGATTCCCCCCCTTGAAGAAGTTTTGGAGAACTATAGGGTCAACATAAGCCTATAGGGCAGAAACTATAATACCCTAGATCCGCATTTCTAGAGGGGAAGATACATGAACAACATGAAGAAACAAGGGAGGAAAGTGTTCCAAACAAAACAAGATTCTACACTAATAGAATCCAATGACAGCATGGTAGAAGAAATGCCAGAAAAGGAGTTCAGAATATACATGATTCAAATGATCAGAGAAGCAAATGAGGAGTTAAGAAAGCAAATGCAGGCAATGATTGACCATTCCAATAAGCAACTGAAAGAGCAACTACAGGAAGCAAAAGATCAACTCAACAAAGAGATAGAGATTCTGAAAAAGAACCAAACAGAAATTCTTGAAATGAAAGAAACAATAAACCAAACAAAAAACCCAATGGAAAGCATCACCAACAGACTAGATCACTTGGAAGACAGAACCTCAGACAATGGAGACAAAATATTGAATCTTGAAAATAAAGTTGCCCAAACAGAGAAGATGGTAAAAAATCATGAACGGAACCTCCAATAACTATGGGATATCATGAAAAGACCAAATTTAAGAGTTACCGGGATTGAGGAAGGCACAGAGATACAAACCAAAGGAATGAACAACCTATTTAATGAAATAATATCGGAAAATTTACCAAACCTGAAGAATGAAATGGAAACTCAACTACAGGAGGCTTACAGAACACCGTATGCACAAAATTACAGCAGATCCACACCAAGACACATTATAATGAAAATGCCTAATGTACAAAATAAAGATAGGATTTTAAAGGCTGTGAGAGAAAAGAAACAGATTACATATAGGGGGAAACCAATATGAATATCAGCAGATTTCTCAGCCCAGACCCTAAAAGCTAGAAGGGCCTGGAACAATATATTTCAAGCTCTGACAGAACATGGCTGCCAACCAAGAATCCTACATCCAGCAGAGCTAACCTTCAGATTTGATGATGAAATAAAATCCTTCCATGACAAACAAAAGTCACACATAGAAAGCCTGCACTACAGAACATTCTCAACAAGATATTCCATGAGGAAGAAACGAGCAACAACAATGTAAGTCATCAAAGGGAGGAACTATCCTAAAAGAAAAACCAATTAAAGGAGAAACCAAGTCATGTTAAAAACCAAATCTAAGCCAAAATGACTGGGAATACAAATCATATCTCAATAATAACCCCGAATGTTAATGGCCTAAACTCATCAATCAAAAGACATGGACTGGTAGATTGGAATTAAAAGAAAGACCCAACATTATGTTGCCTTCAAGAGACTCCTCTCATAGAAAAGGACATCCATAGACTAAAGGTGAAAGGATGGGAAAAAACCTACCATGCACACAGACTCAGTAAAAAAAGCGGGGATTTCCATCCTTATATCAGATAAACTTCAAGCTGAAGTTAGTTAGAAGGGATAAAAAAAGGACATTTCATAGTGCTTAAGGGAACCATAAGTCAAGAAGACATAACAATCATTGATATTTATGCCCCAAACAATGGCCCATCCATGTACATCAAACAAATCCTTCTCAATTACAGGAATCAAATTGACCACAACACAATAATTCTAGGTGACTTTAACACACCACTGTCATCACTGGATAGATCTTCCAAACAAAAACTAAACAAAGAAACCATAGAACTCAATAACACAATGAATAACTTAGACTTAATAGACATATATAGAATATTCCATCCATCAACGAGTAAATATGCTTTTTTCTCAGCAGCACATGGATCCTTCTCTAAAATAGACCATATGTTATGCCACAAAGCAGCCCTTAGTAAATGCAAAAAAGTAGAGATACTACCTTGTATTCTATTGGATCATAATGGAATGAAAATAGAAATCAATGACAAAATAAAAAACAGAAACTACTCCAACACCTGGAGACTAAATAATATGCTATTGAATGAAGCATGGATAACAGAAAACATCAGGGAGGAGATAAAAAAATTCTTAGAGGTAAATGAGAATGACAATACAACATATCAAAATCTCTGGGACACTATGAAAACAGTACTAAGAGGAAAATTCATTGCATTGAGTGCATTCAAGAAAAGAAAAAAAATCAACAACTCAATGACCTAACCTTATATCTCAAAGCCCTAGAAAAAGAAGAACAGAACGACACCAAAAGTAGTAGAAGACAGGAAATAATTAAAATCAGAGCTGAAATCAATGAAATTTAAATAAAAGAAACAATTCAAAAAATTGACAAAACAAAAAGTTGGTTCTTTGAAAAAGTAAACAAAATAGATAAACCCTTAGCCACAGTAACAAAGAGGAGAGAGAAAATTCAAGTTACTAAAATTTGTGATGAAAAAGGAAATATCACAACAGACACCATTGAAATACAAAACATAATTAGAAGCTACTTTGAAAAACTATACTCCAATAAAATAGAAAATCTTGAAGACATCGACAAATTCCTAGAGACATATGATCCTCCCAAACTGAACCAGGAAGACATACACAATTTAAACAGATCAATTTCAAGCAATGAAATAGAAGAAGCCATCAAAAGCCAACCAACCAAGAAAAGCCCGGGATCAGATGAATTCTCAGCTAAGTTCTACAAGACCTTCAAAGAAGAACTTATACCAATACTCCTGAAAGGATTTCATGAAAGAGAAAAGGAGGGAACCCTTCCAAATTCATTCTATGAAGCTAGTATCACTCTGATACCAAAACCAGACAAAGACACCTCTAGGAAAGAAAACTTTAGGCTAATATCTCTGATGAATATAGATGCTAAAATCCTGAACAAAATTCTGGCAAATCACTACAAAAACATATTAAGAAGTTAGTGCACCCCGATCAAGTGGGGTTTATCCCAGGGATGCAAGGTTGGTTCAACATCTGGAAATCAATAAATGTAATTCATCACATCAATAGACTTGAGGTTAAGAATCATATGATTATTTTGATAGATGCTGTGAAAGCATTTCACAAAATACAACACCCCTTCATGCTCAAAACACTAGAAAAAATAGGGATGGTAGGATCATACCTCAACATTGTAAAGGCTATTTATGCTAAGCCCACTGCCAACATCATTCTTAATGGAGAAAAACTGAAAGCATTCCCTTTTAAAACTGGAAAAAGACAAGGATGCCCACTGTCACCACTTCTATTCAACATTGTGCTGGAAATGCTAGCCAGAGCAATTAGATAGACCACAGAAATTAAAGTTATACAAATAGGAAAAGAAGAACTCAAGTTGTCACTATTTGCTGATGAAATGATCTTATATTGAGAGGATCAAAAAAACTTCCACCAGGAAACTTTTAGACCTAATTAATGAATTCAGCAAAATAGCAGGATATAAAATAAACACACATAAATCAAATGCGTTTATCTACATAAGTGATGAATCATCTGAAAGTGAATTGAGGAAAACAACTCCGTTCACAATAGCCTCAAATAAAATAAAATACTTGGGAATCAAACTAACAAAAGAGGTGAAAAACCTCTACAATGAAAACTACAGAACATTAAAGAAAGAAATTGAGGAAGACCTTAGAAGATGGAAAGATCTTCCATGTTCTTAGATAGGCAGAATTAATATAATCAAAATGGCCATACTTCCAAAGGTACTATACAAATTTAATGCAATTCTAATAAAAATTCCAATGACATTCCTAATAGACATAGAAAAGACAATCATGAAATTCATCTGGAAGAACAAAAGATCCAGAATAGTCAAAACAATCCTGGGCAGGAAGAATGATGCAGGAGGTATCACAATACCAGACTCTTACTATAGAGCAATAATTACAAAAACAGGATGGTATTGGCACCAGAATGGATAGGTAGACCAATGGTACAGAATAGAAGACACAGAGACAAACCCACATAAGTACAGTTATCTCATACTAGACAAAGGTGCCAAAAACATGCAATGGAGAAAAGAGCCTCTTCAACAAATGGTGCTGGCAAAACTGGAAATCCATATGCAATAAAATGAAATTTGGGGGCAACCACTCTGGAAAGCAGTATGGAGATTCCTCAAAAAACTTGGAATGGAACCATTTGACCCAGCTATCCCACTCCTCGGTTTATACCCAAAGGACTTAAAATCAGCAAAGTATAGGGATGCAGCCACATCTATGTTCATAGCTGCTCCATTCACAATTGCTAGATTGTGGAACCAACCTAGATGTCCTTCAGTTGAAGAATGGATAAAGAAACTGTGGTATATATACACAATGGAATATTACTCAGCCATAAAGAAGAACAAAACCATGGCATTTGCTGGTAAATGGGTGGAGTTGGAGAATATCATGCGAAGTGAAATAAGTCAACCTCAAAAAACCAAAGGCTGAATGTTTTCTCTGATCAGTGGATGCTGATACATAATGGGGAGTGGGGGGTTATGGGGGATATAAGAAAAGAATGGAGGAAGTATGGTTGGTGTAGAGGAAAATGGGATGAGAGGGGGTGGGGGAAGGAAAGATAGACTGAGACAGACAGTATTACCCTATGTATATGTAAGATTATATGAATTGTGTGAATCTACATTGTGAAAAAAAGATATATTCCCTGCTGTATAATTATATCAAAATGGGTTCCACTGTCATGTATAATTAAAAATAACCAATAAGAAAAAAAGTTATTTCAAAAAAAAAAACCCCAAAAACAAACCTGTGGTTCACACAGGCAGCAGAATATTACTCAGCTTTTAAAAAGAAGGAGCTCCTGCCCTTCATGACAACGCAAATGAACCTGGAGGCATTTTGCGAAGTGAAGTAAGTTGGACAGCAAAAACGTTCTGCGTGTTCTCATTTATGTGTGAAATTAAGCAGAGTCCCACACCTAGAAGCGGAGGTTAGACCCAGGGTTACCACAGAGGTGGGAGAGATGGGGAGAGGTCGGAGCTACAGTTTTCTAGAATAAAGAAGTCTCGAAGGCTCATGTGCTGCATGAAAACTGGAGTTAGAATATACCTCATCTACGGAGTATTGCTGAGAGTATACTTCACTTCATAGCTCAAAAATGCATAGCTATGTGTGGAGATGGGAACGTTCACTTGCTTGACTGTAACCCTTTCATTATGTCTATGGGTATCATGTGGTTACACCTTAAGTACAAAAATGTATTTAAAATTTCTTATTTAAAAAATCTGGGTTCACTTCTCCTATGTAGGTTATTCAGGGGCCTGGCCAGGTCTTCACATTCAGTTTAGAAATCAAGGTAAGAACATTTAACATTGTTCACGTTTAAAGACACCCATCTCCCAGCACCCTCCTATCCTGTATCCCTGTCACTCTCTGGTTGGGAAGAGGGTTGGTGCCTGTCACTGCTCCCTGAGGATCCCCGTGGAAACCACCCTTGGTCTTCATGGACAGTGAGCTGGCTGAGAAGGGGCTGCTGCCTTCTGTGCTACTGGGTGGCATTGCAGGGAACAAGCCCAGTCTCTCCATTTGGTTTTCACTGACATGGCACCAGCAGAGAAGGGGACTTTATTTTTTTAGCCTCTGATTGGAGAATAAGACACTGGACTCCCAGCAGATTCCATGCACAGTCAGGAAAGGGGAGGGCTGCTCGGGGCTCTTTAGACAGCTGGGAGGGGTCAGAGGTCCAGCCCTTCTTCTAGGTCACCACTGCCAACAGGGAGATGAGTGCCATCTTGGCCTATCTGCTACCCCTGTATGGGAGGTAGCAATTGAAACTCTCCATTTGACTTCAAGGGGCTGAATGTCCATGGTGCTTGGCCAGTTTAGGGGGGATGCTACCAAAAAGTGTCCAGAATTTGGACACTCACCTCAGGAGAGAATTCAAGCTTTTGAGCGACTATCCAGTTGTGATCAAGTACCCATGACCACTGAAATCTAAGTCTCTTGTAATTTATTTCAAGGCAAAAGTTTATTCAAAGACACTAGAGCCCAAAGGCACACAGGTGCTTACAAAATTTGCTTCCAAATATGGTTGTTTTCTTTCTTTCTTTTTTTTTTTTTTGGTACTGGGGACAGAACCCAGGGAAGCTTTACCACTGAGCTACATCCCAGTTCTTTTTATTTTTTATTTTGAGACAGGGCTTTGCTAAGTTGCCTTGAACTTGTGATCCTCCTGCCTCAGCCCCTTGAGTCTCTGGGATTACAGGTGTGCACAGTGGGTTCTTTTTGTGTGAGGTCCTTTTCTTCTTTGAGGCTCAGAATTTCAGATTGTGTTTTTAAGTTTTCATAGTTTAAGTCTATATGAATTTTAGCATTTTGTAGGTACCAGGGACTGTGATGCTTTCTGTGTCTCACCTGTTTTAACTTTAGAGCGATCCTGTGATTATACCTTTCTAACCAATGAAGAAATTAATACAGACACCACATGATGGCCGAGTGTGGTAGGAGGAAACCTAGGTGGATCTGAAGATGTGCTTTGCTTGAGGTGCCTCAATTTTAACCACTGGACTCCATTAGTCAACCCCTAAGCAGGGAGAGGTTATTTGCCACCTAAATTCCTACATGGCACAAAGGACGTTGAGGTGCCCGGCACGGGATCAGGATGGCAATGTCAGGCTGAGATTGTATTTCTCATCCATAGTCCAAGTGGTCATAGCGCCAAGATACTTTCAAGGTAGTGATCAAGGGATCACTGAAAAGAAAGCACAGCAAGTTCCACCAGGAGCCTTTAAAATCCCATCTGCTGTTCAAAGAGTCCCACGGCCCTGACCTCTGTCACTCTTTCCTGCTTGGTAATGAGTTTTCCCCCAGGTGAAGCATGGCTTGTAATACCCATGCCTAGCAGCCATGGTCCAATGGGCAGGGACTAGGGAAGAGTGTCATACTGACTCTCCTGCAGCAATCAGCCACCTGCTCTAGCCAAGTCCCCACGATGTGCTCAGCTTTCAATATACTACTTTTGCAAACTTCAGTGTACCTTCCATGCAAATCAAAATTTTCTGAATTTTTCAAGTTCAGAAATAGAGGCTCAGAGATGGGAAACCACTCGTCTCTAGTCTAGTGATCCTATGATGAAACCATGAAGGACTTTAGACGCATCCGACTCACAAGTCTTTCTCCCCCTATTCTCCTCCTCTGCTTCCATCTGTCCGCCCTCCTGTGTGAGCTCATGAGTTCTGCCTACCAGGGTCACCACTCGTGCCAGGGGCAATGATATCTACCAGTGGGACAATGCACCCCTCAGATCTCGTCCAGTATGTAACGGCCTAGATCAGGGACGTGCTTTTGTGGGGAAGGTTTAGGGTAAGTGCAGGTGAGATTTCAGTAACAACCTGGAATCTTCTGGGTCCTCAAGAATTATTCAACAAGAGTTAATAGAGAATCTAGTTAGGAATGATAGGAGATAGGGAAAATTGTTCCTATCCTTGAGCAAATGTCCAAGAGGGGAGAAGACATAAGCAAATGTCTAGAATACCACCTGTTAAATAGTGTCATAAAACCCTGCCTGAACTGTATCACGGAGCCCCAGAAGGGGCAGTGGTTTTATTTTGGGTGAGCAGTATAGTTGTCAATGTCCTGGAGAAGAAGATAAGGATTATTCTTTTTTCCACTCAGGGATGAGCAGAGAGCGATGAGTGTATCCAAATGCTCAGAACCCAGAGGCAATCTGGTGAGTTCAAATCCATCACAAATAGGGGTGTGTGGCGGAAGTGCAAGGTGCCCTTGGGACAAAGATAGTGGGCAAAGCTGAAACTGTACTCCAAGTTCTGTACACAGGGAACAAGGACCCAAATGGAGAGATTAGTGGTTAGATTTGCATTTCAGAAAAGTGACTCTGGCTACCCTCGTGGAGAAAGACTGTGACCGAGTAAAAGGAATGCAGAGTCACCAACAGGGAGATGGCTGCAGTGACCCCACAGGGAGTCTGGCAGGCTGAACCCGCACAGTGCAGTGGAGACGGGAATCATGGCGCCCATGAGAGGCAGTAGAATGCACAGGGGCCCATGAGCCACCAGATTGGGATCGAGTGAAGAAGGGAAGGGATTCTATGCTGGCACTCTGGGACTTGGGTCTAGAGTGGCGATCACCCGTCCATGACAATTTTCTCCCACTATTAGGCCCCATGCTAAATCTTCGGCTTCTTATGAGAATCAAGTGTGAAGTTGACCCCACAAAGCATCAGCTAATCTCGACTTCCGAGTGGGAAGGGCGGGGAGAAGGAAATCCAGTCCAACCTTATCATTTCGTAAATGGGCAGACTGAGAGACAAAGGCAGACACAGCCACTGCAGGGGTCCGGAGGGTGCAGGCAACCCCATTTCCTCTGCTCCCTGTCCTGCTCTTGGGGAAGTGGCCTGAGGCATGGAAGGACCACATTTCCTGCCGGGAGCAGGCAGAGCTCTTCAGGGGATGTTCTATTGCTGAGCAAGGGCCTGTCCCCATACTCAGGTCACACCACAGAGTTCTGGACATTCCTTCCTTCCTAAGCTGGAAGCTGAAACCGAGAATTTCTAGGGGGAGGAGAGAATTGGACACCATCCTGGCATGGTCAGTTTAGTCTGTCTCAGGTCTCTGATGCTTAGAAGTCAAGTTTCCTCTTCTCTGGAGTGAGGTCATAATATCTATGGTCTGAGGTTGTCATAGGAAGTCTAATAAGAAAATGATGATCAAAATATTTTGTGGGATGCTTTTGTAGTACCAACCACTTCAAAATATATAGGAAATGTAGCACTCAATCCACAGGAATCACACTCACAGGAGGCCTCTGATCCTTCCGTATTGTAGGCTGGTGGTTCTTTTTTGTTGGTTTTTTGGTGCTGAGGATTGAACCCAGGGGCGCTTTACCACTGAGCTACATCCCCAGTCCTTTTTATTTCTTTTATTTTGAGGGTCTCATTAAGTTGCTGAGGCTGGCCTTGAACTTGTGATCCTCCTGTCTCTGCCTCCAGTCACTGAGATTACAGCTGTGGGCCACTACACCTGGTTAGGCCACTGGTTCTTATTTTTTAATTTTTTGGGAGGTGGGTACTAGGGATTGAACTCAGGGACACTCAACCTCTGAGTGACATCCCCAGACCTATTTTGTATTTTATTTAGAGACAGGGTTACTGAGTTGCTTAGGGCCTCGCTAAGTTGCAGAAGCTGGCTTTGAACTAGTGATCCTCTAGCCTCAGCCTCTCCAGTCGCTGGGATCACAGGGGTGCACCACCGCACCCCACAGGCCTGTGGTTCTTAAAGTGGGGTCCCTGGACTAGTATATACTAGCATCTCCTGGGACTGTGAGCCATGCGGATTCTCAGGTTCCCCCATAGAACCACTAGCTGGAGGCCAGGCCAACCATCTGTGTTAGCAGCCCGCGTGGGTGGTTCTGAGACACACTTAAGTTTGACAGTCGTGACAGGCAGTGTGGATCAGTAACTGTTGACAGACGACAGCTCTTCCATCCGGCCGTCCGAGCAGGTGGTGTGGAGTCGTGCCTGACTCTCCCTGGTTTGGGTCCCTACTCTGGAACTGCTGGTGCAGGAGAGGAGTGGCATCTTTAAAGGCACGACTGAACGGGAAGTGGGGTGTGGAGAGAAAACCAACACTGGAAAAGGCCTCTCTGTTTTAATGAACCGCGGATGCTGGGTCAGGAGACAGGAGGCTGGAATGTTCACTGTTCTGCAGATTCTTCCAGAGCGGCAGGGGGAGCTTCAGTAGGAGCAGCAGTGGTGGCGGCGGCGGTGGTGGCGGCGGTGGTGGCGGCCCCAGCAGGCGAAGCTGCCGCCCCTCCCGCTTCACCTCCTGGTTGACTTCCACCTCCACCTCCACCTCCACCTCCTCCACCTCCACCTCCACCTCCTCC